>JAODUG010064665.1:1219-14103 GCA_027564795.1 Aphredoderus sayanus
CGCATTTGACACGCTCTATCCAGACGCATAGCTCATACAGTGCGCGCTTGTTGTGGTTTTTCTTTTTAACTATTTAATACTCAATTAGTGATACATATAGTTCTCTCAACTGGATTCAAAGTTGTTGTTCATGTAGACGTAGGCTGTCTCCGAGCGATAATTCCTATATGGACTTTGTCTACCTGACATATTCTAGTTTATAGTCAATGTTATCACGATATGCTGAGGTGTGTCTCGCGTCTCTGGTGTGCATGTTATTGAATATGATATGGTAAAAGGTCCTGTTATAGTTGCCGTTGAATGCATTAGCACTGAGCATGTAACAACGACAGCATACGGCTATAGATGCGTAAATGCCCATACAGTACATAACTTACAATTGCATACAACTTACAATGTAACAATATTTAAAAAAGAGGCTCATATTGATGAACAATATTATTTACCATGTAGTCGGGAGGTTTCAAGATTTTTTCCATCGGAAGAACAACCACCAGAATTCCCACTATTCCCAGTAGCATGCATAGCACCAGCGTTATTAAGTACATAGTAGCCATAAGCCTGTTGTAGGTCAGTATGTTGTTTGTTGAGCTGTGGAGCGCATCGGTATAACTTTGCACCCTTTGCTTCACGTTATATGCTGTGTCCTGGAAGGCGTGGGAGGATTACTATGAAATACGTATGTTCAGACCTTTCGCTTGAAACCCAGTTGTGAATGAATAGAATTGCAGTAATTAATAGAACACTGCAGTAAATATATAATCTACATTGAAGGTAGAGTCAGTGATTACAAACTTATACACTTTTTGTAAAAATGAGCTTGAATATATAATAAAGGTTTGAAAGCTGTCTGTTCTGTGTGCTAACTAAAAGAAATAATCTGGTGTTACAGCTCTGGGTCTGTAAAACCACAAAGTGGTGCAGACCGCACAAAATAACATTATCCATTAGAAATTCCGGCTCAATATAGGAGTCATCGCTTCTGTGGCACTGAAGAAGAAAAAAAGGAGTTTGTATCATTTAAACAGAAACAATTGTTCTCCAGGATAGCTGACTCCACCTTTGATCTAAGTTAATATCAACATTTGCTTTTTTTTTTTTTTACAAGACTTTTAACGTTTTGCACTAAATAATAGGCCTTCACTTTTCTCTGTGGGGAGTTTTGGGCATACAGTGTAGCGACGCTGCTGCCTGCTGGCATATACCACTGTGCGAAGAGCGCACATTGTACAGAGACACTTTTTACAGTTACATAATAGCCTGTAACTAAAGTTACAAAGCATTCATTAATTGATAAATAATGCTGAATTAACGCATATGTTGATGTTTAAGAGCCTAAATGATCGGCTGCGCATCAATAGTGCAATTTATTTATTAGAAAGCTAACCATGAGGGATATGTTTAGGCAATTAAGCTGCCATTTTGAGCTCTTTCATATACATCTTATTATCTGCTGACAGATGGAACTAAATCAGCTGTATGTAGAGACTGCGTTTGGCAATGGTCAATACAACCATGATGGCAGTAACGCAATAACACTCATGACTGCAGCCAAAAGCATTATATTTGAGGTGCTTCCTGTGTAGGCCTATGCTATGTCATTATACGCTCACCAAATGAATGAAGTTCAGTCTTATTTCAGGAAGTTACTGTACAGGATATTACACAGGTCTTGTGGTTGATCATGTTGAATAAATTCTACCATAGATTTGTGGTGAATTACCCTCGTTGTCAGAGTTCTGCCCTGGGACTGGTGTGAGTAAAAAGGATAGTTCTCTTAGACCCTCAGATGTTGGGATGGGGAAATATTTTCTCAGATGTCTTCAGCTCCACCTGCATGCTTTCATTTCGCATTGACTCACCCCTACTGAACGTTACTTTGATGCGGGAGACCGCGAGTTATTAGCAATTAAACTGGCAACAGGAGACTGAAGCCTCTGTTCCTTATGTCCACCTGGATATGTGCTTGTGGCCTTCCAGTGCCCGGGTCAAGGAGACCGTGGATCAAGGACCAAGGCCCCCCGATACATGCAAGCTGGCTCCCCGATACATTGGACACAAGTTATTGATAGGACCGCGGGTCCCTCTGCTGTCCGGCATCACTTGCCTCACTCTCAGCAGTGTGTCCACTGTCCACCTCACCATCCATGGATCCCAGATTATTAATTAAGCCTGTGTTGTGTAGCCCTCTGTCGCCCCCTGTGGTGCGGGAGGGGCATGGCCCGAAGGATTGGTCGACATCCTTGACAAGACTCTGATCTCGGCTTTTGTAGTCTGCATCCCTGTCACTCTGCTTGAATGCCTGGACGTGTTCCTGGAGAAGAAAGGGGGAGGGGGTGCTGTCAGTTTTCTGTGATTGATGTGTGTGTACTCTCACACACACTCCCTGTGGCCCCTCACCCTCACCACTGACAGCCATTCCTTGCCCCTCCTTCTCAGTCATTGACATAAGCTTCCTGTCTCCCCTTGTTCTCAGATAGATTGTTCCAGAACTTTACCTGTCCGTTTAGCCTGTCTGCCTGGTATATAGTTCTGTATATTGCCTGAAAGGGTATTGGCCTGTGTTTGGATTGTGATTATTGCCCAGTGCATTGGACTTTTTGCAGTTATTTTGTTGTTGTTATTTTTTGAGTGAGATTTCCTTTTGTTTATTAAAATAAAGTTTTCTGACTACTCATCTGCAATTGGGTCAAATTCCTTCATTACCCTGACACTAGTTGAAATCACAATAACAAAAACATTGTTTTTCTGATGTTGCCCCCTCCTCCCTGTACAGCTTTCATAGGCAGTATATAACACAATTAAGGCCTGTATCTTTAAGCGATTCAATGAAATCCTATATTGTCTTCCTCCAACAGTTCTGACAGAGGCCATACTGGTGTTCTCTCTCAATGGCTCCCCCATCAAAACAAAACAGCCACACAGGATGATAAGGTGTGTTTACTGCTGTTTACCTTGGGACTGGCGGTGTCCTGGGTCTGATAGCAATCTCCTACAAAAAACAGAAAATGTGTATGGCAAAGCTAATTTCACCTTGTGGCATGGCCTGGCGGACCTGGCAAACGTGTGTTTGCTGTCTCAAGATAGCCATGTGCCAACAATGCACCTGACCACACCTCATTACAACAACACACCTGTGTGCATTTGCTATTTAAACAAAGCGGGACGAGAAAATGACTGCTTCACACTGCCTTGTGCTGGTGTAAGATAGGGCCCTAAAAAGAGGACCCTGCAATGTGAAAGATTATTATTGTGCAGGCTATATCATCATATTTCAAGGAGCGTTGGTGGAATCACATCCTGGCACCGCCTGATAATTTCTCTCTCAGTTAAATTTTCGCAAGGCCTACTGTATAACCTTATTATATATCCCTCCTGTCCTCCATGTCAAACTGACCCAACACAATACCTCTTTGTGGCAGGTGCCAATCCTAAGTCTACAGTTTACACAGACATATGATGTGCACTGCTGGCACAACAAGGTGTGAGTTTGAAACCCGAGGACAACAGGAGGGTTAAAAGGCATGAAAAATCAAACAAATACATAAATAAATAATGAATAAAGAAACAAATACACACAGCAATGGCAATAAAGAGAACTACACAATCAAACACAATCAGGTGACGCCATCTGGTGGCCCAATGATATATAAGAAGAGCAACATCAGGGATTCCTATATGCCTTTGCCTATTCTATGCCTACAACCCTGCTAGCTCCCATCAGGTGCTGCCGGCCCGGCTATGAAAACAAAGAACAGAGGAGCTTGGATTACAGCAGGCACAAAGAGAGTGTGATGTAATTATCTGCTCTACTCCACTGAATATTTACATAGAAAATAGTTGTTTGCTGCTATATTAATGTTTAAAACACAGTAGGCCATCATATAGGGCCCATAATGTGCACTCATGTTGCTACTGGAAAACACAAGAAGCTTGACAATAAATATCCGGTTGTTGATAACACCTTTTTGTATGCCCATGATAACACAATTTTGTATTGAGTAAGACTTTCTGTGAATTTTGACAGGAAGTCAGTAATGTGGTTTTCAGGTTTCTCTTCTGCTCTATGCTGTGGCCTCTGATTTACAAGCAATTCAAACCCTTCTAATGCACTGCACAGTGTCAAAAATGACAGGTTTATGGTGTGCGCTGTTAAATCATATTTGAGCATAGATAGCATTTTTATTGTCTTATTTTATGAACTTTTGCCATTGACAGATACTGACATTCTAGCTTTAACACCTGGGTATTTAAGCCCTGTCAACATGAAGCAGTCTGCACAATTCTCCTCAGACCTCTCTAGTTAACAAGTTGTGTTGTAGTTCTGTTTTTGGTTCACTGTGATGCAATGTGTAATTAGTTCCGTTTAGAGCAGCCATTTCCCAACTGAGATATTATTATTGTATTTTTAACCAGTAGAGGGAGCCCTACACTCAGTTGTACGGGTTTTAATAGCGCATGGCCTTGGAGCGAATCACTAGCTTGCAGTTACAAAGTTTCGTGCCTTTCTGGCAAATGTTTGAAGTACTTTATTTTATATATTTGATAGGTCACTAATATATAATAGAATAGAATAGAATATACTAAATATTCTACAATATAAGTATATTAAGTGTTAAAAGGAATTTAGATAATGAAAAAGGAAGTAAAGAAAACAGAAACCATAATTCCTAGAAAGGAACTATAGACAACATTATCAGAATAGTTAATACTATGTTATTTAGTAAGTACTGTAATGTTACTAAGTAAATTAATACATCAGTTCCATGCAAGTGAAACAAGGACTTTCAGAAAATTGCTAGCATCAATGTGCATTTTATTACGTACATTTACAACCTATGAAAGAACATTCATGTAAATATCTCTCATTTTCAAGACATCACACAACTATTCGATCTGGTCCCACACTGTGTGTGTGTGTGTGTGTGTGTGTGTGTGTGTGTGGGAGACACAAGGAGAGGCAGAGTTTGTTCCGAACTGTAGATGACACCGGAGCATGTAGGGTTTGGGGTAGGTTGGGTGAGGGGTGGGAGTTGAGTTGCGCGAGGTCATTGATTGCACGAACAGAGCTAGAGAACAACACAAATGGCCCAGAGGTGAAGAGGTCAGCAACATAATTCTGAAATGCACAAATAAATCAAAAGTGTCCAGTCCCAGTGACCCAACCACCCACCTGATGTTTCCTCTCCAAACACTCCAACATACATCCCTGACCCCCCAGCAAACACCACCTGAACTCTGACCCCAGTGCTGCTACACTGTACAGATGTCTAGTTTTAACAACTCAGTTTTTATACATTTTCAGTGGTTTACATCTTAGAATCAGTATCAGACAATTATCTGATACTGATTGTCAAGGAACACAGCTTTACTAAGCTTTCAAAGTATAGAAAAACGCACTGTATAGTTTTAAAAGGGTAAAAAATCATGAGGGGAATATGACAGGACTTTACATGGGATCTCATATTGAATGTGTTCATGCTGTGCTGTATTTGAATCAGGTGTAAAAACATGACCATATGACTAACTACTGCTGGCCTGTCAAAATGTTCATTTTTCTGCAGGACATAGCAGACCCAAAGAACCTCCTCAGGCTACTGTGTTGGAGACCCAGGGCGCCCAGAGGGCATTCACACCTTGTTAAGTTTTACAACTTGTGCATTTGTCGGTCTAAGGCCTCTATTGCCCCTGCAACTTGGTTCCTCCTTTGAAGTGACCTTCTATGTCATGGGAGGTGATGGAGAAATCTAGGGTGAAGATTTTCTCTGATGAATGTGAATGCAGAACACTGGTGCTCATCCCTCGGCTGAAAATAAATATATTTTAATGAAATTCTGTTCAGGTTTAATGTGAAATTAATTCAATCACAACAGATAAACTGACATGGAAAGCAAAACTGCCTGTAGTCTGATTGGGAACAAAAATTAAACTGTGGCTTTTTTTCACCTGTCGACATGGATCTTTCCAGACTGTGGAAAAAATGTCTGACTTTATCAAACAAAACATTTCAGAGATCAAGCTGTTGAGACTTGGTGATTTCTATTGTATAGACATGTACCTTAATGGTTCATGTGCTGTGTGTAGTAACTAACAAGGATGCAGATAATGGCTCAATCTCTTGCCAAAAAAAGAAAATACGACCATTTCCTGGGATTATTTTTACACTGGCAACATTACATCAAAAGACACAGTCAGAATGTTTTTTTTATATATATTTTTGATTGATTTGATTGAGTGATTTATTTTATTGACCCTGTTTCTTCATAATAATCTGCAACACTTATTATGAATTGTTTGATTAGATCAGAAACAATTGTTGGAATTATTTCACCTTTAATACCTAAAGAATAGAAAATATAAAGGCAATGTGAGGTGCAACACATACAACTATTACAACAAGATGTGTGAATCTGTTTGATTTACATGGTTGATTATTGGTCTGTGTTAAAAGCATAATGTGTAAAGTCTAGTCACATTACACAAGGTTTTACAATCTCCTACATGCATTGGTTGTGGCTTGCATGGATTGCTTCACGTTTGTCAGGAGAGAATTCTTTCCCCTCTACCTGTGCACGACAGACTGTTGTAAACTGCATGAAGGAATGCCCACTGAAGTGATTAAAGGAGCAGAGAGCAGGTGATATTTAAGAGTAGGGGGTACTTGGTATGTGAAGACGGACTTCTTGAAACAGAGAGGGGGAGGAAGAGTGAAATCCCAGCCGAGTTAGGAGGCAAAAGTATGAGGCCCAACCACTGTGGATGGGGCTCCTCTAATCCTGAAACAAAGTGCCATCCTTTTACATGGCCTGCTGTTATTTGTGTCAGTCTCTCGTCATTCGCACATAGTGCAGTGGGGGACTGGTATCTCGCTCAATCTGGCCTCGGTAAAATGCAAACCCTTTGAGAGCAGCGACGCTGAAGGATTCAGAGGTGAGCTTGACAAGGATCACGTTCCACCACTAGCCCTGTCCAGGAAATTGAAGGCAGAAAATTCCTCTAGTGTATCAAAAAGAAGAGAAACCCCATAATATGTTGTAATTTAGGTCACTGCAAAAAACACCTCTTGTTCAAAGCTGCCTTGTTAACTGAAATATTGCTACACATTTAACTTGTGGATATATGTTGGTGGAAAAGAATGACATTTTAATTCAGATGAACAGACGTTATTGTCAGATGTACTGACAATAACGTAACTTAAGTATGTCGAATTACAAAACATCTCCACAGTGTAATTGTTTTTCTTATTTTACTGGTGCGGTTCCAAAATTAGGAGGTATTTTACCTGAAACACTTTTGCACCCACCTTTTCAATATGAATGACTTTACTTGCTCTGAATGTCTGAATGCGGGATTAAACCTATTGAGCACACCCACTTGGTAGAAGCCTAATGTGAAATAAAGGCAGCTATTGTCTGGCCCTGTCAGTTGCCCTAAGGCTCTCGCAGCTTCCCAGCTCCCTCACATACACTGTTCTACCCTGAACCGACAATTAGACGGTCAAATCAAACCTCAGCAGCCAGGCCTAATTGTTTCTAACAGATCTCTGTAAAACACCATGTTGCTTCCCATTCAGGTCAGCTCCTCACCTCCTTGTGTGTCATTATAGGAGGAGGTAGTCATTCCAACCAGGAGATAAGCCACTGGCTTTTTTTAATGCCCCAAAGTAGACTTAATTTTCACCTTCTTTTCATGCCTAAGATGCACGTGTGTATTGAAGCAGTCAGAATTTGCCGCGGGTGGGTTGTCCCGACGGATACAGTACCTCACAGGATGTCATTCATCGACGGCTTCCTCCTTTGTTGGAATGTGCTTGAAAGGGGTTGTGTGTGTGTGTGTGTGTGCGTGCGCGTGCGTGTGTGTAAGTCTATGTGTCTGTGTGTGTGCATTTCAGCGCTGTATTTTTCGACTTTTTTTTTTTTTTTTACTCAAACAACTGTCAGGACATGAAAAACATGACTTTTCTAAATGGTGTGTGTGTGTGTTTGTGTGAGTGTGTGTGCACGGTTGTGTGTCAAATGGATAATGATGGACCGGCAACATTGACTGTATTATTATTGTCAAGGTTCTTTCAAGTTTTATATTCGTTGGTTCAAAACTCCCTCTATTTAAGTAGACCATCTAAAATTACTTACCTGCCCTCCTGTGCAATGTCTGTCACGTTGTAAACATTATAAAGAGGCGGTTAAGCTGACCTCAGGAAACATTGTCTTTGTTTTATTTGGGTAATATTATATTTAGTGATTTTTTATATCAGTTGATACTTTTTTTTTCCTGTCTGTATATCTGTTTATTGCCATATTGTTATGTTAGCATCGACACAAGCTTTGAAGCACAGTGGCCTATTGATATGTACAGTAATAGTATGATGCTTAGGGACTAACCTAGCCCTGAGAGTGGGAGATTCAGAGGGTGACGTGGATGTGTAATCCACATACCTTGTGATGCCCTCTGAGAATGTATCTGCAACAAACTGCTCTACAAATACTGACTGCGTGGACTTGTGAAGGTCTCCCGTCGACCCACAGCAAAGGTGACAGATTGCCGTCTCAAGCAGGTGTGTGTGTGATAGCATGGCGTAAGGACAAACACTCTAGGGTGGGTCTCCGTATCTCCACCAGCTCCTGGCTGTAGCCAGCCAACCCTGGGGCGAGAAATAGGAGGGATGGGGGTCCTCTGAGCGCCGCTTCAGCTTTAATTGGAGTGTGACAGGGTACACTGGGAGCTACGGGGGGGCTCCGTGATGGACAAGCAGAAAGACAATCCCCCACCCACAACACCACCACCCTGCTGGGGACCCCTATGTCTGCTGTCTTAGACAGCTTTAGAGAGGGAGGGAGGGAGACGTGAAGAGGAGGAGAGGTAGGGAGAGAGAGGGTGATGGTGAACTGATGCGCGGTGGGGAGGTGGGGTGAGGTGAGGTAGAAAGACATTCTCTTAGGAATGCTGGGCGCTATCAGAAGTGACATGTAACCCTATCCGTGCGCCAATCTCCACCTTTACCTCGCTAAATTGTGTTCCCTCTGAATCTGCAGGTTTCCTGCAGGAATACGCACTACTTCTATTACATTTGGTAGATGCACCTGTTTTTTTAGGAACTGTGCTTCACCAACATTTAGCAAGTTATTCAATATTAGTTTAGTAAAAAAAATTTAAAAAATTGTTTATACTGGTTTGCGAAAATGTTGCCAATTATGTATTTATTAGCAGTGAGAAATAATCTGAATTATTGTTTAATAATTATGTTTGGACTTGTAGGCCTGTAGCCTAATGGAACAGTACATTTTAAGTTACTCTTATAGGCTAGTGATAACCCTACTGTAGGCCTGTGTTAGGTAGGCCTGCTCACAGTGGTAAGTCACACGTGGTAAGTCACACTTATCTTCAGAGAAAGAAACGTAGTTAAAACGCAATTATCGATTTGCTGCATAATAGTGTGCTAATGCACGCTGTAGACGTCACTTTAGTTTTTCCCATTTAGGCTACTAAATGGTTTTTAAGTCAATAGAGTGGCAGATAATGGATAGCAGTGTCCATGTGTTTGACGCCCACCCGTGTTTGTTTGCCACTCATCCAAACAAGATCAAACACTTCCGTCAGAGCCCCTTAAAAGATAAAGGGTGCTTGACCTCAAGGAAGTCAAGAAGTGAGATCGCATTGAACGCAGGGAACAACATCACGGTGACGCTAATTGCGGTAATTTGTTGATAGAATTGGGGAGTATCTCGCATAATACATCCCGAGGATGATGTATTTGCTTGATCGCGCTTCTACCTGAAGAGTCCTGTAGCGACTTGCTTGTCAAGGAGGTAGGGGAGGCGGGAGCTGGAGGGCTGCAAAGGTGAGCAGAAACAGGAGATGCACTTGTGTTTTTTTTCTCCTTTTTTGTAGAGAGTTTAAGTGCTGTCTTTGGAAGTGTCCTGTTACTCCGTGACCATATGACCCCCCCGCCAACCGCCCCTCACCACAACACAAAGGTAAGTCAATTACTTCCACTGCTTTATGGTACGTTGTGAGCCCAGTTTGCAGGCTGTCGAGTTGGCCCCGCCCCTTTGCGAGTCTTCTGTCTACTCGACACGTTTGGAGCAGTTTGCCTATAGCCTACATTATTTTTCATTTTATTCGTTGATAATGTTTTTTTCGATATAGACCTGGCCAAGAAGCAGCATAAAACAACATACAAGGTTTCAAACATAAATACATATAAGCTACTGTAGGCCTACATACAAACTTCTTGTCTGCCTATATCACTAGAATACATTATCAACAAACACAATGACCTCATCATTAGCGCCATATCCTTTACTTTAGTGTTGATAAAAATTCTCTGAAAGAGAATGAAGAATGTTCCAATAGGTATGCACAGACTTATTTTTCAGTCTGTACAGGCATAAGGAACAGACGTTTGCAGTAGGTCATTTGAGCGTAATACAGTATTTAATGTGTAGTTATGTGTTATAACAACTCACTGCAAGATGTTATACAGCTATTTAGATGACAGCCACACTTATGGGACTGATAAACTGAGATCCAAAGACCCACTGACACATGGACACACACACACACACACACACACACACACACTCTGAAGAGAGTGTCACTGTGCACCCCCCCCCCCACCACCACCACCACCACCACCCACACACACACACACACACACACACACACACATATGTCCATTATATATGTCCATTTGTCTCCTATAATGATAAGTGACACTAGTTAATCTTTATTTGTGTCCATAGTGATGTCAGTATGTGAACGATGGCATATTTCGTGCGGACGGGTAGGCTGGGCTTTAGCTCAGCCTGGAGGTCAGCGATGCAGCCCGTGGTTGGTTGTGAAGAGGTTTAGTGAGAGTGACAAGGGGCTGAAAGAGGCCAGATGTGGCAAGAGATCAACTGGGCTGGATAGCAGTCCTTTAAGGTTGTACCAAGGTGATTTGGCCAGTTTGTCCCCCAGCACTTGATATCCACATGTACTGTAGTCGCAATGCTTAAAGCGGTAGTGTGTTTAAATGGCTGCCTGTAGCACATATCACCACAGTACTGGTATCCAAACACAGTGGTGGTGCTAAAAGTAGTTCCTATCGTCTGATGGATTCCACGGTGATTAGGGCAAAACACTATGGAGAACAGCCTTACATTGCCGTGACAACCGCGTGGGGCCGACATACCAGGCGTGTTGTTGTGTCACATAATGGTGGTGGGCGTCGCCATCGCCAGCCACCAAGTTGTAGGGCACCACTTGTCTTGTCGGTAGTCTCAGCGTGTGTGTGTGTGTGTGTGTGTTGGAGGGGTTGAGTGGGGGCGGGGGTTGGACAGAAAATAGAAAATGGAAAATTCCTGTGTGAAGTGCAGTCGTTGGTGATCAGGTGTGAACTGCAGAGCAGAGATCAGAGCAGGGAGGGTGGGTGGTTGTGGGGGTGGGTGCGGGTGTTGGAGGGAACAGACAGCTGCTACAGGCCCAGATCAAGCCCTCTGCTGCTGCACACACCAGCTGGGCTTGGGGCCCACCGCTTGCTACTGCTGGAGCCACAACACACACCCCAACACAGACCAGCCCAGGCATTGTGGGGAGGGGGGAGAAACAGTGCATGCAAAGTAAACTCAAGCGATTTGCTTGATAATGGCCAATCATTTCCTAAACTGTATTGAGATGCTCTAGGAACGTGGCAACATGTACTGTAGTCAGGGAAGCATGTTAAAAAGGTCAACGGTGTACTTTGGTATTTCACAACATGACTTTATTCAAATGTAATTTTCCATTACCTAGTAAGATACCATTTCACTAATAGCTTTTGTACAGAGAAACTTAGACTTCGCCTGGTGCGTGTCACTGAGTTTGTAATGCAACTCAATTGTACAAATGAAGCCTTTAGAGTTAACACTATGGTATGTCTCCTTTTTTTTAAATGGGAAACTCACAATAAAATCAAATTTGTCTATGTTTTACCTGCAGTAAACTATAGCTTACTGCATTGATGATCTCCGTAGTTGGATATTACAGGATTGCTGTGTTTTGTGTGTTGTGATTGGTGTAGTGGATACCGAATTACCCTTATAGATGCCTAGGTAGATATAATGACACAGCTTAGAAAGCATAGAAAACTTGAGTGGAACAGAGCCTGAATTATAATTTACTTGTATAAATGGAAGTAAAATTGGTCATGTTATTATGTGAAATAAATTCCCATAAAGCCATGCAATAGAATAAAATTTTGTGATAGGTGAGTGAGTGTTTAGTGATGCCAACCATCTATATACTTACAGATAAGGTAGGAAGACAGTTTTCTAACATAGAGCAAGGAACTTGTTTTCTTAGGGGCTGTTTCAGAAGAATTCCTGAGGGTATGAGCATGTTTTCATTACAAGCCCCAGTGACATCAACGACATATGTCTGTCGACTCGCCGTCAACTGATGACAGAATAAATCTTTAAAATGGCTATCAATGAGTCCTTGAAATCCCAAACCAGTCAAATATAATGGCCTAATGTGTCCTCTGGGAGCAACAGGTCACATGTTTGGGATCCATAACGAATTTCTAATAAATGGCCATTTTTCCTTATGCCAGTATCCAGAGGTCAAATTGTTTGCATGCTGCTTCTTCTCAACAGACTCTCTGAAGACATTCTGCCAGAATGTTTCGGCAAGGATGCAGATAACAAAAACTTCATGCTATTATAATTGGTATTTAATGTGTATTAATTTCTTTTTTACAGTTGTGGTAGATCTTTGCTTGATGTTCTATAACCTTATATTTTACAAGTTATTATTTAACTTGTTTTAATGATGAATAATTATTACAAATTTCTTCTTCTTCTTCTTCTTCTTCTTCTTCTTCTTCTTCTTCTTCTTCTTCTTCTTCTTCTTCTTCTTCTTCTTCT
>JAODUG010064675.1:0-14102 GCA_027564795.1 Aphredoderus sayanus
TAACACCCCATTGTAGATCATGAAAGAAAATTGTTTTTAGTTTTTATTTTAAAGAGATAGAGACTTTAGTTAAAGGTGTAGTCAGTGAGGCTGAAGAAAGATTGTTTATATTTGAACTCTATCAAAACAAAAACCTATCTCCCTTCAATGTCCTAGTGTGTTCACTTCCCTCAGAACCTCTGCTCCCCAGATTTCCAATTGGCTATGATAGTGTTATTTTGTGTGGTCTGCACCACTTTGCTTGTGTTCCCATTTAGCAGAGCCAGGACTGTGTAGAAACACCAAATAGTTTTTCTTTATCAGCAGGCACACAGAACAGAGAACTAGCAGACCACGAGGAGATTCCTGAAAAGTGCATTAGCTTACAATCGCTGACTTCAGCTTTAATGCTAATAATCTAAAAAAGAAAAAAAGAAAAAAAAAGTTTCGAATTTGGTTTATCCAAGTGGGCAATTTCAGACATAAGAAGAAAGTGGTTATGTTTTTCTTGGCAGGAGTGGTCCTATAGTTTTAAAAAAAGGCCTTAATATAATGTATGCCTCTTACACTGGTTGGCCTAGACCTCCTAGTGTGTGTGTGTGTCCTATTTTTAACCAAAGGGGGAAGACCCGAGAAAAGTAGGTCTCCTGTTAGGATTTCCTCATCGTGTTTAGGATCTAACACATGTTGAGGAGCAACTGGTACTGAAAGTAGTTCCATTCAACTGAAGGGTTTCATGGTGGCAAAACTCTATAGCTGGGCCTCCAACACACTTCATCTCTCTTAGATCGCCTTCCCTTGAGTTTTAGTTGTTTAGCTTCTTTGTTCTTTACACCAGTAACCAGTTTACTAACCTGAACTCTATCGCGAAGCCCCAGCCTTGAGTACCTCAAGCAGCCTGCCTTTCAAATAAATATTACTCACATTCCTTGTCTCCTGGGATTATAACACTAGCAGGGTGTCAGTGACATGACCACCCAAATCTGTTAATAATGATTTGCTCACAAGGTAAAAAAATAAAACCAATTCAAGTAATGCTGACAGCTGGCATAGCTATGTGTATCATAGAGCTATTTAATCCTCAAATTATCCATCTCCATTATGAAGGGATCTGTAAACATAATTACAAAGTCCTGTTGCCAAAATGAATGCTAAACAATTATGAATGGCAAGCTAAGGTCTCGATTTGAAAATATGAGGCAACATACATTTTTTATTTATCATTATTTATAGGCAAGAATTTTAACCAAATTTAAACTAAAAGTTTATTCAACAAATGCACAAATGTATATACATTCCTGTATATTACTATCACTTTTCTCCCTTTCAAAAATGCACTTGCATGCACTGCATTACTGTTATATTGCACAGATTTAAACCCAAAAACGATACCCACTCTTAACTCTTCAGTTTGGAAGAGTACAACTTTGTGTAGTAGAGTAGAATTGTTGTAGGCCTATCCAACTGTGTCCCGTGGTATTTTGGTCTGCGCCAAGCTAGAGGTGACCTACCTTTGACAGACAGGTGGACGGCACTCAGAGTGTGTCCCAGGGCATTGGAGGCAGCGCAGACGTAGAGCCCCGTATCCTGGACCTTACTGTACAGCACCTTGAGCGTGTAGTATCCCTCCCTGTCCTCGAAAATCAAATGGCGCCTCCCCGCCTCTAGGGGGACGCCATCTTTCTTCCACACGATCTCGGGCTTAGGCTTGCCGGTCACGTAGCAGCGGAATTTGGCGTGTTTCCCCTCCGCCACCGCAAACTTCTTCGCCGTGGACGCACCGACCAGCGGTTCCTCCGCATATTTGGACAAGCCGCGCCTCCCGCGCTTTGGCGACCAACCGCCGTGACCATTAGAGGAGGGAGAGGCGGCCATTTTGCTCCCGCCGCCGCTGCCCCTCTCCGGCACAGGCTCAACGAGGAGGACGGCGCCTGCCAAGGCCGCCCCGTGGCGGTTGACGGCCCTGCAGGTGTAGACCCCCTTGTCGGGCATGCGCGTGCGGAAGACCTTGAGCTGGAACCAGCCGCCGTCCTGGCTGCTCACGCTGAAGTGGGCACTCTCGAAGATGTCGCCCAGCTTCTTGCCGTCCTTCTCCCAGAGCACCTCAGGAGGTGGCGTGCCCCAGAGCTTGCAGGAGAAGGCGGCGTCCTCACCCCGATCCACACGCAGAGAGAGGGGCTTGATGAGGAAGCGCGGCTTGCCGTCGGATCCCAGATCCCCCTCAAGCCGGAGGCCTCGCTCGTCTCTGATCTCACCGTTGCACTTCTCCGCCTCTCCGTTCAGACGCTCCTCAAGTCTCCCGTTGTGCTGCTCTTCATGGGTACCATTGTGATTCAAAGTCGTGCTGTTTGGCTCCCTGGAGAGGCCGTTCACGCTTTGCTGTATCGGCTGAGCGTCTCCCTCTACTTTCAGCGTGGCGGCAGCGTAGGTTTCGCCCACACAGTTTCTGGCCTTGCAGATGTACTGGCCTGCGTCCAAGGGCGTGACTCCAGAGATGGTGAGGAGGTACGCCTTTCCCTCCTCCCGAAGTGTGTAGCGGCCCTCGGACACCAGCTGGCCGCTCTTGCGCTCCCAGACAACTTCAGGGCGCGGGTCCCCACTGATCTGGCACCCAAGGGTGGCATCTGTGCCCCACTGCGCCAGCACAGGACGTGGATAGCCCAATACACGAGGGGCACCCCCGAAAATGTCCATTATGTTCCTCTAGTCGCTGTTTGTGTAGTGAAATCTCCTCCTGCTTATCTTTTGGTGTAGCAACTGTGAAGATGAAACACATTTTAGTATGAAAATTACCAACTTTTTTATTAGACTGTTAATTAAGACTAATTAAATGCACCCTTGTACAGAATATCCAAGTTCACAAATAAATGGGCATGTTGCATGAAACACTCACACACCACAAATGTTACTCATGTCTTTTTAAAATAGATGGGATTCATATCAAGTGGCTACATAAGCCAGCCTGGATGACACAGTTATTTAAATTACACAGTTTAGCCATACCCCTGACTTCCGACATTGTGGTGACCAAAAACACGTTTTGCACAATGCAAAAGTGCGTTTCAGTTTGTGGGTGTCACAGCTGGTGCTGTTACTCACTGAAGAGAGTATTTATAAAATAGTCTGTCCAAAAAAAGGCACCCAGGATCCTGTTTGACAGATAGCAAGACAAATGAATTTAATGACATGGCATTGCCACATTAGGATGATATGTTGTGCAGCTCTGTATCTGTCCTCCTGAAATTCATCTTGGTCTTTCTTTTAATAACGTATATTGCTTTGTGCAAACCTATTTACTTCCATAATGACTTGTTTCACTCAAATCTAGTAATGGTTGTGTCTTGACTTGGCACTATCACATAATATAAACATCCTTTTTGAGGTATACAGATGAGCTAAGCTAAGATCTTGACTAGAAATGTGAAAAGGTTTTTCAGGACACATGTCAAACATAGAATCAACTTGTTGTTTTGGTCCAATTGTTTTAAAGTACATTTGTTTCCACACTAGTACAGAATTTAAATGATTAGTATCTATTCTAATAAGCAAGTTATGCAGTTTATCAACTTAATGCCTATGATTCTCACCTCGGAATACTCCAGTTATGCCACAATTTGAAATATTCTCAAACTATTGTCTCATCATCTCACAGTTAAACTTAAGTGACCACCAGTCTCATTAGCAGATTAATTAAAGTGATCCTTGCTCCAAGTCCAAAATAGTGTGCGTATCTGTGGAACTCCTGACGTGACCAATGTCCTCTTATATTGTCAAATTGCACTCAGTAAAAGACAATGTCTTCTTCCATTGACAGTGGGCGACCAGAACAGATTTGAAGTGGCAGTGGTGTTTCTTTTCTTCTTCGTTTCTGCTACTTACACCCCCTTTTCACAGAGCATTAGCAGGACAGTGGTTGTAGAAAAAGAATGACCACGCCGGTTCTCCGCCTATGCCTCAGCTAGTCCAGCGGTATCCTGAGACCGTCACTGTACAACACCTGTGACCCAGAGATACAGAGAAACCGAGAGCCCATTGGGGGTTGTGTGTGTGTGGGGGTGAAGGGGTGGTGAGGACTAAATGCTTTCGCAGCTGCTGCACACTGCAAGCCACCCCCTAAAAATACCACCGGCTTCCATGACAGTGGAGCTGATAAAGTTTGGCACTCCATTCACATACGCTGGCCTGCTAAAGATAGCGTGGAGGGCAGAGCTCTGCGACGGATCACCCAGCTTAACCGATGCTCTGAGCTAAACCTACACGGAGCAGGCCAACCCAACTGCCCACTGCACCACCACCACCCAGAGTGCTGTTCCTTTGCGTCATCATGATGAATAACCTGTCGTGACTTCCCACAACGGCTGGGAGTCTCACAAAGATGAACAGAAAGTTGGACGCACATAACTGTTCTTTTGGATTTAAGGAATTTCCATGGGATCTTTGTTTTCTACCCTCAGTCCTGCAATAACGGCAGTTGTATTGTACAAAGTGCATACACATTTGTAGATTTGTACAGTTCCAATCAAAAAACAATGTCTAGCCTAATTTATTTTTAAGTTGACATTGAGCAGATCAAATCGAACCCTGTCTGAAGTGTCATAGCACTAACTACTGTAGACCTGATCCATAGTCTGTTAGCATAGCATGTGACCTGTATTTCCTAGAAGTAGGTGGCAAACAGTTGCCAATGCTACCTCTGAATAGATCCCATTCTGTGAATTTCCAATGAGGTTGTGCAGCACAGTCCAATTGTTAGCAGATTAAAGGTATATGTCCACATACCTAGGAGCAGAATTCACCTGGTAATCTATTGTTCATTCAACAGAAAGCATGGTTTATAATGTACTTGTATTAATTTTAATGATTAACATGTACATGTCGCTTTGGATCAAACTGCAAAATGCTGTAAATGTTAAAACATTTCTAGCATAGTGCTTACCATGAACAAAACAAACAAGATGCATAATATATATATCATTTATTTTTAATAATTGTAGAATTGTAAATGTATCCCAAAATGCAATCAAATGAGCTAATGGGTGAGTAATAATAAGAATAGATGTCCTTTTATTCAAGCAGTGCATTCTTTAAATGGGTTAAACAAAGTGTCAGTGATATGGGGACCAACTGTCACTGATAATGACGGAGTTAAATCCGGTGTTGACATACATCCGTGACATTCTCAGACGATGGCTCCCTTAAGCTATCACAGAGTTGAGTGGCTACTTGGTCCATGCAGCCAAATGTATGACGCCCGCCACAATGTGATGTCGTAGATACTTGGCATTTAGCCGAGGTCACACACTGTATCTTATAAAGCTTCTGACACTTCATTTGGTTATTTGGCTGTTCTGAATGCCATTTTGTCATGTTTACGTACATATCTCTATTGACATTTTAATTAAAACAACTACTTTAGTAGTACTGGCTATATAGTTTAATGTCAAGAATGATGTTTGTAAATTGTAATGATATTGCATTTGACATTGCTTTTACAGACGCTGTACCACAGTTATATTATTGTCTAAATGAAAGGGCTTGCTTTAGCTTTATTTCCTGAGAGTGAGAGTTGAGGATTGTTGAGCTGTTTGACCTTCAAATGATAATTGGAGTTTGAAATTAGCAGAGTCACCAGTAGCCACTCTGAATTGTTGAGTCAGCTATTAACTCATCAACCAGTGTGGTTTAATCAGGGCTTAATCATCGCACACTGGAGTGCCTATGGAGGCATTATTGAATGAATGATGCCTTCATAAGAAACAATGAATATAAATATAGTGGGACAACATCACTGTGTAACTGTTTTTCATAAGTGACCTCACTGTCCGATCATGTAGTGATCCCAATTGGCAGGACTGTCGATGTATCAGCAGGTCCGTGTAAGGCATACTGTAGGACACCGCGGCCATTCTCACCTATTGAGTCAGCCCCGGACAGCTGTTGGTCAGGCTTCAGACACATAAGCTCCGACTTTGGCTCCACCGTTGGATTTCCAACATCCAAACTCGGGGAAGATTATGGACTTTTTCGTTACAGTGTTGATCATCTGTCCATCCATCCGTCTATTCATTTACAATTGTATGACATATTCCTTCTCAGGATCACTGGTACGGGAGTGGGGGATTATCCACAGAACTCGAGCTGTGGCGTAGGGATAAATTCCACCACGGCTTCCATAGGAATACATTTCACTGATTTGATAATGGCTCTGAGACATAAGGTTGCACATATAGGGGGTAAAATGTCCGCTTAGCTGCTGTTCCTTTCAGGTTAAGGTATTGACTTTGATCACTGGGTGCAGCCCTTGCTGGGAAAGTCTTGCGGTATTTACCGCCAGAGAGGATGGGAGGTTAGGTTAGTTACCACCAGAGGATGGGAAGAACTAAATGGAGCTCCTGAGTCAGTTACCACTTGCCGTAATAAATCAGATATTTTAACATTTTAGGCTATACCTTTTCATAGCTATAGGTAGGGACCTTTTCACAGGTTATCTTTTTACTTTTAAGTTTACTTTAACCCTCCTGCTGTCCAATCTTGTTTGCGCCAAGAGATGGCACCAACCTTCTGTGTAAGCTGTACAATGCTGTATCTTCCACATGATTCTCCAAGATCATGTATGATCCAAGCATGTCCATCCATAAGTTAGTTCAGCAAGGCTGTTGTTGTGGAGCTCCTTGATGTTTTACATCAAGTACATATTACAGTAATATATAGCCACCTGCTGGCAGAGAGGAGGCCCTGACCTCTAGAGGCCTTGCCTTCTTTCAGCATTTTTGTGTGCGATTAGAACAGGGTGGGGTGGAGCCTCCTAATTAACTGTAAAGCACCATCACTGGAGAATATGCTTTCCCACATCAACCTGGATGATGTATGCTCTGGGGCTGAGGTCTACGATTTTCCAATTGAAGGTCCATCATTCAGACCACTTGGCTATACCCCCGTCACAAGCAAATGCTTTCTGCAGTGCAGGACTTATCTACTATAGGGCATTATTATTGTTATTATAATAATTTTGTCAGCATCCGAAATAAGTGGGAGGGCCTGGGAAATGATTTACCGTGGCCGCCGTATTTTCTTTTTTGTCTGACTATAATGAGGTGGGGTGGAGCCTCCTAATTAACTGTGTAGCACCATCACTGGAGAATATGCTTTCCCACATCTAGCTGGAGGGTGCAACCGTTGTATAATTGATTGGGATTGAGTGTCTAGAGAGATAGTCTCACCAACATAGAGAATGTCATATTTATCTACTTCTTTTTCTAGTATGACCTTGTTGCTGTTTTAAAGAAATAAAAGCTATTGCTTAATGCAACTATACCACGTTGTTTTAGGCTGGGCCACCAAGGGGTACTTATCCAACACTTGCACAACCAACTGGGAAAGTTATTTAGTTTGCTTGTATTGTGTTGCCTTGTTGTCTACTGTGCAAAACAACTATTGCACAAACAAGTTGTTGTAGGCTGCGGATCAAGAGTGAGTATCTCCAAAACTTACATAAACAGAGTGAGGTCCCCTGTCTTAAAAAACAAACTCTTGCACAAAATGACGCGGAAAAATGAAAAGAAAAAAATCCCAATACATTATTTCTTCTTTTTTCTTCTTATTATTTGTAGTAGTAGTATTACATTATTATTCTAGTATTATCATTATACATGTCGTACATACAGCTTTTGCACCTGCTCCCTGTAATAACTTAAACTGCTAAATGGCTAAATGACCGCACTCTATTTCTAATTCCTCAGCTTATGAATGATGTGCCGCGGTTAGTGGCACCTGCTGGCACACTAAGGTACTGCACTGGGTAATTTTGACCCATAGGGCAGCGGGAGGGTTAAGTTCTGTTATCAATAGAGCAGAAATACTCAACTTTATGTTGAGCCACCATATGTTTGTTATTTTGCTGCAGGCATTTCCATCTGCAGTCACATTAAAACAACACTTGCGTCAACAAAGAACAGAAGAGAATGCACGGTGACTTCATTTCCTACAATGTGTGAGAGGGCATTGTGAAACACTAAACACCCAATGAAATTGCATGTGTAATATACGTGTAATGAAGGCTTTGTGCACAATTCTCCTGTCCCCTGAAACTGCTTCCCATGGGTGGGCGCTAGTCAAACTGCTTCCACATGCAGGTAACGTGTGTTTGATAAGCCTAGATGTGTCAACAGCTGACAGCTGTTTGTGTGCATTACGATTATATATTCTAGTCTTGAAACTCCTCCTGGGCTTTGACGGCTAACGGAGAGAGAGCAAACGTGTGTAATTTCCATGTGACACGGAGGCCTTTGGCTACATTTTTACGGAGAAACTTGTGTGGAGGAGTGATGTTATCTTACGTGTGCGGACAGGACTGACATTGATGTGAGGAGCTGCAATTCAGACGTGAGGAACAGATTCCTCAGTGAGTGCTGCACTACCACGGGGAGAGCAGTGTCAAAAGGGATTCATCTATTCAGTTGTTCTCCCCAACGCTCAGGGAGGGCATGTTCTGACAAACCCGGTTTCATGGAACTGACATTTGACTTTCAATGCCTTGCTGAGCTGTGAAAAACAACCAGCGGCCTTGTCCGTTGAGCTACAGGTGTTCCTGTGAGCAAATGTCATAACTTGGGGGCTGCACTGTGTTTTTCTATAGCCTGATACTGTCTTATGGCCATCTAGACAGCACCCTCTTCTGGTGAAGTATCAGTATAACTTGGAAGTGTGACTGTAGACGAAATATTGGATTCTAAGTGTACGCTTTACTGTAAATGATCAAATTAAATGCCAAATTCACTCATTAAGTCAGTGTGTGTGTGTGTGTGTGTGTGTGTGTGTGTGTGCGCGTGTGCGCGTGTGTGTATTTGGAGGAAATCTGTCAGTGTGCGAAGCCTTTCTCTCTGTGAGGAATGCAGGATTTAAGCCAAACCTTTAGACAGGTGCTACACATGGTCCAACATGTTTGAGCAGGGGCTCAGATTATAATAAAGCATTTCAACACTTATTCCATGTGTCATTTGGAAGGTATTGTGTAGGGATATTAACAGCTTTTTAATTTTCTCATTCATTTTCCAACATTGACCAAGATCTATTGTACTTGTAAACTTATAAACGTGTAATTTGACTTGTATCCCGCGATGATGGCCTATGAAAACCTTTTGAGTTGTCAGTCACGTAACAGATTAGATAAAGGCATTTAACTCTCCCGCTGACCTAGGGTTAATACAGCACTACCAACAGAGGAAGCCAACCGCGGAACGTCATTGTGTTGTAATTGGCGCCCGCTAGTGCACAGGGTCATTTTCACCTGTAGGACAGCGGGAGGGTTAAACACAATGTATGACCAATGGGAGATGAAGTGAAGCGGGGCAGCGCCCCACAGCCTCAAGTAAGGTTTAAGCCTAGTGTAAATCTGTAAAATTCCTGGAGCGCTTTGACGCGTCAAGGTGCGCGCACCTTGAGGTACAGAATAGACTACAGACAAGGTCGGAAATACTTCTGTGCTATAGTCTATTGCACTCAGTCATTCATCCGTGTGCAATCGCAGCTGAAGGTTTAAGGGGGTATGAGATGCACAGACCCGCCCACTCAGTGATTTTGTGAAGTTTCGTGGAGAATACACGTCGATTTCGACCGTTTCAACGATGCGCTTAACGACACGTGACGGGTGGTCGATTTTCCGTTTGCCGTTGATCTTCTGCCTCCTCATCAATGTCACGCCAATGGAAACACAGCGATCAGGTTGGCCTATTAAATTATTCGTTTAATGGCATCGTTTTAAACATATTTCGCCTGCAGTCTGCCGGTAATATTTCATCACACTGCCTAAAAACTTTAGCAGAGTTGACGGCAGTTGGCAAAGCCTGAATTTCACAATCTTTGGAATTTAGATCTTGAAATATTTAAAATATATAATTATAGCTCTTTATTTTAATAGTAAAACAAGTTAGAAAATAATGACAGATGGATAGTGATACATTGACGGTGATACACGCATGGCCATGAAGCTGGGTAAAGTATGGGTGCTGCTTCTGAGTGTTTCTATGGAATGATGAAAAAGCAGGTTATATTTTACGGTTTGCATATTCATATGTGGCCCTGTTACGGTGTTTCCGTGCGTCTAGCTGCTCAGACATATGTGCGCAACAGAAACGCATGTAAAGTGTCCAAATGTTGGACGCCGTGCGTAAAGTTGAACCTGGTGCGTGAAGTTGAATCCTGAACGCGATAGACTTGCAAAAGAGAGCCATTGCATGTACGTACACACGTGTGTGTGTGTTTGCGCTTCTGTCTGAATCTCTGTCTTACGCGTGCACAGTAGAGCCATTTGAGAGCGCATCCGTGTGTGTGTGTGTGTGTGTGCTCATCTGCCGGTGCCTGCAGGCTAGTGATTTGCGGTGTGCTCAGATTTTCCCTTCTCCGGGCTGACTGGGTCCCTCCCTCCCATGGCAACAGACAGGCAGCACTCCCCTCTTCCCCAGATCCCCACACACACACACAAATACACAGCACACACAACCTAAGGGGCACACACACCACACACACAGACTTATTTACAGTGGGCATTTTGCCAAATGTAGAAGAGGTTTACCATAGGAATTGTGTGTAAAAAGGCTTGTTTCCACATGCACACATAATTCATATGCAAGTTCCATGGTTCTTGTCAGCTTACATTTTGAAGCACTGCATACCTATAACGGTTTACAATCTTTGACTAATCAATTTAATTAAATCCAAATAATTGCATATGTATAAAAGTCCTCCACTCCCTGTTTATTGTGTCTGTCTTGGAAGACACTTGGTGTAGACAAAATTCGACAATGTCAACGTGTATTTGCTGACAAGAAATAGCTGTTGCTTTCTTGCCCAGCAAGGGGAATTTTTCTGTTAATACACCTGATATTGACATTTTTATGTAAAACATGTTGAGCCAATGGCATTCAATGGGCTGACAACGGGCTGTCAGAAGCTTAATTGTCTATGAAGATTTTCTAAAGATCATTCAGTTGGAGCTAACTCTGTAGCTTCATTTCAACTGTGTACACTCTTATACACTCATACATATTGACTGCAATACAGTAAATGTAAGTGATTTTAAGGCAAGAGTCTTAACCATTTTCATAAATAAGTAATTATTTGTTACTGCTTTTCACTGATTCCTCATGTTTATGAAGGAGCTACTTATCAGCATGTTTATTTGTATTTATTTTTCACGACCCTACCTGCTATACCTGCTATTTGACAGTCCAGCCCTACAAAGAGAAGGATGTTTGGGTTATGTATCCTTCATCTTTACATGTAACAGAACTCTAGTCTAAACTAGCCATTCAGTAAGGAGTGTTTGATAGCAAGGCATGGTTTTGCAGCTGCAGATCGTATCTGCATATGTTTGCTAATAACTGCTTTTAATAACAGAAAAGCAACAGGGAATGGTGGTGTAGGCTTTTATCTCTTATCTGCTTAGCTTTTCATGAAACACATTTCAGTTAGTGTGTAAAAACAGCATGTAAAATCTAAATAACTGACCTGATGGATTTGTAGATGGATGGATATGAAACCTCTTTGTACGTAACGGTAGCTACACTTTTGAAAATTAACTTTTTCCAGATAGAAAAAATGCAGTAATATTGTAGATACTGTAGTACAATTAACCAACAATAACAGTAAGGCTAATGTATACACCTAAAGTCACATAACCAGCATGGAAATAATTAAAGACCTTGGATGAGTTTACTTGGCTAACCCCCAGAACATTTATTTTTCCGCCATTTGCTAAGCATGGAATTTGCCAGCATCCATAACAACTGGCTAATTTAAAGTCACCATAAAGTGCTCACTGACTTTGAAACTGTTCTATAAGGGGATCTCTGTGGGTGTCCCCAATGCTGTACTCCAGATTTCTGGCTGAATGATCATACACCCAAGCAAGAGGTCCATTGACCATTTGTGGAAAGGGGGGCTATTTTGGAAGTCCACTATTGTGGGCAGAACAGACAACCCATATCAACCACCACAGGAACTGGCTTCCTGCCAAGAATCAAGCCCTGATACATTTAAAAGGCATGCACATACTGTATATATCTTCCCACCTAGATAAATCTGCATAGTCTTTGCTTCAGCTTAGAGGCTGAAACCAGTCCCTGACTAACTTTGAGCCGGACAGAATCATAGCCCCTTGGATGTAGTAGCTAGGCTGCAGGGTTAAAGCTGCTATGTTCTGGAATGCAATACTCTACTTGGAGCCCTGAGGATTATAACCCCTTATACTTAAACTCAATGGCGCATCCTTAGAAACTCAAGCAGAAAATATTAACCTCTGACAAGTGATGGGCAGGTGGATAGACAGTTGTAAAATTAATAAAACCATACCAGTTATATTGGATCAATTCAAACACAAATAAGGAAGTGATTCAGTTTTTGTTATTGTCAGTGTTTTAATGCAGTCCATCTCAGGGGGGAATGAGTTAAAGGTTTATCATGCAAATATTTCACTACAGGGTTATTCTCATGGTGTTTTGTTAGTTTATGAACTAGTTAACTATACAGTGACTAACTATACAGTATATTGTTTTAAGTACTTGTGTTTTATTTCCAATATTTTTGGGCTCCTAATATTTCTGCTGCTACTGCATCTCTTATCTGATTTAATGTTGGTTTATGTAATTGACCTGTGTAGTTCGCTTGTATCTAACAAGCAGTCCCCTTCAAGACTTCAGATTCCCCACACAAAGAATGTACTGTCCTGTTTTATCCTCCTCCTAGCCTTTTATTGTCTGCTGACGCCCATTATGTGATTAACGGGTCTCATACCCTCTGGTCTGAAAATGCCATTTGGGTTGCCAAAAGCCCACTGCAGAATGTCACAGAGTCTTGTGTGCGGGAGCGATGGGGCAGAGGAACAATTGATTTGTTGAAATTAGAGCACATCTGGTAGGATTATGACTGCTATAAAGAGTGATACAAATGAACACCATCATTGCAAAACATTTGGAATTCTGAATGGAATATAAAGATTGATTGAT
This sequence comes from Aphredoderus sayanus, assembly GCA_027564795.1. Classification (NCBI taxonomy): domain Eukaryota; kingdom Metazoa; phylum Chordata; class Actinopteri; order Percopsiformes; family Aphredoderidae; genus Aphredoderus; species Aphredoderus sayanus. The sequence continues at coordinate 12,981 of JAODUG010064675.1, forward strand.
TAATGGACCACACTGTTCATTTGCTCCACAGATTGGTTCGTGGTACCATATTGGCCAGGTCTGTCTTAGATATTCTGGCTCAGTGGGACTTTCTTGGTAAAGCTTGGAAGTGTTCTGGGAAGCCTGAGTGCATTTGTGCCATTGTAAGTCATTCAGTGTCTGCAAATTACTTATTCAGCTTAATAGGTTACATTTACCACTGATCAATGGAAATGCATACAGCAAAGTTGTTATAAAATATAATTATCTTCTGTCCCTTGCTCGTGACATTTGGTAATGTTTATAAGATACATTTGATTGAAATAATGGCAGTTAATTTTGTCATAGATGTTTCTGGTCAGACAACAGAGGGCAGCATTTGATAATGTTTAGATCCTTCTACACTCCACTGTATTGTTTTATTGTACTGTAGTAAGTGTGAGCTGTTTATATAATTAATTAAATGTGTACTGTAATTCAAGTTTCTATTATGATGATTATGGTATATCATTTATTTGTATTGTGGTTGGTCAAGTTCTTTACTCTGAGAAATAGCACTTTTTATGTCACGGTGCTGCTGCCCTCTAGGGGTTTATAGTTGAAACTGCAATCACTGAGCCTCTTGTAGTGCGGTTTTGTCAATCACTTCAAAGGTCCTTATCGGCTTTTACATGAGACTTAGGCTAATAACTGTATACCAATGGCACTTAGAGACAGATATGCTGTGCATGGCAGTGGCAGCTTATGCAGCTGTGCTAAATTACCAGTGGAGGGTTTTGACTCAAAACCTCCCTCCCCAACCCTGAACTAATCGCCCGGGCAACCAGATCCCTGTGGAACTCTACTATATGCCATGGAACAGCTTTCTGAAGTGTGTACAGTATGCGTGTGCACATGTGAAAATGTTTACGCAAAAAATGTGTACTGTATAATATAAGGGATAAGAATAGTAATTATCTCAAGTTTCAACTGAATTAGTTTTAGATTGTCTTTTTGTATTTCTGAGCATATTGTTGTCACAACCCACAATTTTTTTTATAGAAATCCATTCTTTTTCTGACTGTCATTAAAGATTATTTGTCTTTAAAGATGCCTCTATATGACTTTCTGCCACTAGATGGCACATTAAGCGTACCACATGCA
>JAODUG010064716.1:0-14096 GCA_027564795.1 Aphredoderus sayanus
TAACTGAGGATTGACTGCTTCAAACTTCAAAAGGTATGAGCCACAAGTTTCTCATATCCGTTGTTTACAATGCCAGTAAATCTAAATTAGGATAATTATACATTTATGCAAACATTTAATGAAGAACAATGTGTAGCATGTCCAAATTGACAAGGTTTAAACATTTATATTTATATTGATGCTGCCTTCACGTCGTATCGGAATTATGGGAAATACGGGTTTCCAACTTGGAAAAGTCGTAATTTATAGTGGGAAATTCATACATAACTTTGATATCTGAGTTCCCGAATTGGTGACCTTCAACCTATAAACATGGCGGAATACTTTATTTTACCAATGATTTAGAGACTTGCGACACGGAGTACTACAGTGCATAAATAAAGGTAGTACGAGTTTTTTAATTAATGATCACCTTTGATACAACTTTGTCTGACAAAATAAGGCTAGTTTTTAATTACGTTGTTGTTTAGTTTCAGGTACCAAATAGATCTGAAACATATATGGGAATTGGAAAATGAATAAATTATAAATTGTAATGTGTGCATTACAAATAATTAACTTTGTGCTTGATTTCATATAGCTCTGACAACAATTCACTTGAACATAGAGTACCCATAATTGCGACTTCACAAGTGGGAGGTAGGAACTTTGACAAGGATGTGAAGGCAGCATGAGTCCCCACCATCTTCACATCGTGTCCTCAGCATACTGTACGCGTGTGTGTGACAGTGCTATTACAAGTAGCCTATAAAATAGGCTAGATGCTGTAGGCCTATAAACAGTTATAGTACACAAATATTTAATGCAAGGAATTTGCATAGATAATTTCATCAAGTTAATTAATCTATCATATCACACAGAATATGTCAGAGGAGATTGGCTGCATTCCAGAAAGAACTTGGGCCAAATCTGACTTATTTTCGCTATTCTTTCAGAGTAGAATTGATTAAAGATTTCAAAATGAATCAAGTCCTTTCAAGTCCATACTGACAACACAGCTGGCCACAGAACCATTTTATAAGGGAACATTACAATAAGGACACAAAGGGCACTGAGAAAGGTGCAATACATACCACTGACATCCTTGAGAACTGCCAAAGTGGGCAGCTACAGTACAGTATGTGCTGTGTGGATAATAGAGCATCCAATTTTGTGTGGTCACAACCCGAGGGGCAGTAAAAGAATATTGTGAAGTTTGTTGTGGTAGAGATCGGCTTGCTGCTTTTCTGGGTACATCGGTTAAATGCTTCCTGTGGTGCAGAACTGCATATTATGCTAAATCTGCACACCAGTGTGATGGTTTTAGAATTCTGATGATTAATAATATACGCTGGTAATCTTCTGTCAACGAGATGCAATGAAGCTAAAACACTGCACCTGTACTGTCAATGAGAGAAGGAGAAGAAGTATAGAACAGAACGATTGAAAGAAATAGCTAGCGTTAGGTCTTCACGCCATCACTCATCAGTGTGCTAAAAGCTATGAATGTAACATATACTCTTAGGTCAGCCGTCGGAAATGTATCTTTCATTCCCTCTTGACAGAGTGCTCTCTGATGGCTGATGGTTTTCTAATACCGCTCAGCCTTTATTAGAGCATACACAAAGTATGGATTGAGGCATTATGCAATGAAAGGATCCAGATTATGCCTGTAGGCAGAATCTCAACAAGTCCCAATGGTGTTTCAAAATAAAAATAAACTAAATATGGATGAGTTATTTGGTACCCAGCAGGTTTGAATAACATTTTAAAGCTTTAGCACACAATTGGACAAGCATCGAAATGTATACATTCCCCATGAACTTTACTCTCTGTATATTATAGGGACCACCTAGTACAATAAATACATGTCTTTTTAACTGTCTGTTGATGAACATCCTCTATAATTACATAAAAAAGGTCAAATGTAATTTAATCATGTTCCATGACTTTCAACCCACAGATTAAAAGGAAAATAATGCACTGCAGAGTTTTCAGTACTCCAGAAAGTAATGAAACATTAAAACTGTCTGGCAGATAGCTAGGAGTCAGCTCGCCATCAATCTAACAAGTCCATCCTTCTCGGAGGTTAAGTTTGAGATTGAATGGCAAGTCTCATGAAGCACATATTTTGTACCTGGTAAAATAACACATTACATCCACTCTGTGGTGGCAGGGTAAAATACTGCTGTAATCAGGATGACAGGAAGCCATGTACAGAACTACCACTCGCGATGAAAAAGACCATTCACCAAAACTGTGCTTCACGTGTAAATTTACACTACAGCTTTTCAATTATTAATGGCTATTGGATTTCTCCCATGGACACATTTGAATTAGTGTGTACAAGTCTTAACCAATAACACATATTTGCATTTACATTTAGCTGACATTTTTCAATTTAGCTGCCAAATAGGCTTTCCCCCAGTTTGTTCTAGTTCTATTTAAAGAATATGTTATACAGAATTTTAAAAAGAGCAACCAGGCTCATGTTTTGCTTATAGACGTATAAATATATTAACATTGTATACGTTTTTTCATTGTAATTATTATGAGTTGCAACATTAACAGTTTAACAGTTGCTCGTATTGTGGTGCACCTCAGAATGTTGAGTATCTATATACTGTAGTATGCAATTACAAATACTGCATCAAATACTGCAGCCCTTTTCATCTGAAGCTACTTATAGTGAGTACAAGTGTTATGGAGCAGGTAGGTAGGTAAGTCATCTTGCTCAAGGATACTTAAACACTGTAGGATGTTGGGGATCAAACTCACAACCTTTTGATTAGGCGTAGGCCTAACCTATAAAAGGGGTGGGCCCTGCCTTCACAAACCTTTAGATACAGAAACAGCTTTGCATGACACACAAAACACTGTGTATCCTAGATTGTAGCCATCTAGACTGCCTGGATTTGTAATACCACTGTGTGACATGTACGGGATGCAGAAACAGCACGTCCTTTATTCACCCAATATAAATTAACACAATGTACAAGAAAAGACACACACACACACACACACACACAAAGCTCAGCTTAGCACAATGTGTTCACATATTTGCAAATCATGCACACATTTCCAGCATGCTCTCATGGATGCTCACACATACTGTACACACACCAACAGTGGCACGCACCATTTGCCTCTACCAGCTGGCCCTACAAAGGCTTCATATCCCCAGACAGATGTTGGATGTGATCCCTTACAAATACCACTTTGAAAACATTCGAAATCCAGCACAGAATCCACAGCAGCACAACAAGCCCTGAGCAACTCAAACTTTTATTAGCAACAGACAAAAAAAAAGGGACCAAAATCACTATAGAGGGGGAAGGTAATGGAAAGACATTTGGCGAGCGACCCAAACCGCAGTAGGAAGTTGCATGTCGGTGTTCTCCCATACGTGAAAATGGCGGAACGTCTGCCAGGTGTCAGCACCAATAGATCTCGATGCTGGCAGGGGAGCGCTGCTCTATAGGTTTCAGATGAGCTACCACACCCCTGGTCTGGGAGCATGAAAATGATTCGATACGCCAGCAGGTACCGTACGCACGCATGGCACGGCTGTCTGCATCCCTCACGCGAACTACGGTAAGCTAGCTCGCGGCTGTGTACAGTATTTGTGCTCCTGGTTAGCATCCGTAGCACGTTAGTGTGTAATAGCGCCTGTTTTTTATTGGCTTTTCAATTCAGAATTTACTGCATACAGACAGCGGTCAATATTGCAAGCATGTGCACCAAAGAAAGGCAGTTCCTTTGGGGGGAAGAAAAAGATGTAACAATAAAGACGGTGAAGAGAAGAATGGCATTATCTAAACCCCCACTCATTCACAAGCCATATTAACAATACGTTACATATATTGCTACGGACAGGAAGGCCATAACTTTCCCATATGTTAGAATTCAAGTCATGGGGGCAGATTGAGGGCTTCCAACATCTAATATGGTCATAAAATATTACAGCTAGCTGGTTATATTTTGTCCTAACTTTATGGTATCCATTCTTGGCATTGACACATCAGCTGTTCTTGCCCCCAATAATAATGGCAGAGATGGCTCTATCAAGCTGCTGTCAACCTTTCATCTTTTGCCAGATTTTCAGATTGACATCCACACGGTTTTGAAGTTATACAAAAGTATTTGGTTGACTTTCATTTATCCAAGGTTCATGAATCTTCTTAGGCACATATAGAGACATATGGAAACTTTCAGTTGGTCAAAATGAAAGCCTGGAGTTACAGATTTTTTTATATATTGTTTAATCAGGCATGTTGACAAGAGCACATCTAACTAATGGGAAGGAGGAGAGTTACATTAAAGGAACAATAGATGGAGGTAGGCCACTCCACTATGTGCAGAGGACCGCAGAGCGTGGAATTACTCTAAGGACAATGCTGTGGTGGAAAGAACGTGTTTTTCATGATTTCCTCAGTTGGTCCTGGCGTTTGCATAGGTGACGTCACTAATTTACTCATCAGACTACTTTCAGCACCAGAAAATACTATTACCTCAAAAAACATGCAGTGTACTTTCAGAGTTTTTGCCATGGGTGTACAACATTTTTTAAAGACATTTTAGACAACAGAAGGAAGAAACTTCTGTTGTGGCCCACCTCAATGCTAAGGAGTTATAGTCTTCAGACAGACATGTGGACTAACAAATATAGTCTGAATGACTGAAGTTTGACACTGTGGATATTGGAACCTGTGTCATAGCTACAGTATAGCCTACACATGTGAATGTGAACATAGCCATACAGTAGCCTACATCACACGCAGGCCCAAAAACACATATTCTGTAGTGCTCAATGGACTGAAAAGGAAGGAGCTTTCTCATTTTGCAGCAACAATTGCGTTTCACTGTAGGTGTGAGATGACTGCTATCTGTCATTTGGTTATTCTCTCCTCGCAATGCTAGCCTGGTAAAATCCATCCTGATTGGAAAGCTATTAGCTAGCATCACCATTACAATATTGTTATTGAACCAAGTTTCACTGTTTTTTATCTGGTTTTGGAACTGGAGACCAGATGTTGTCCCAAGTTACATTGTGTTCTTGTTAGAGTTGGGAGTTTAGTTGGTTTTGTTTTCTTGTGGAATTGCTTAAAGTGTTTTAGTAAATGTTGTAGGCCTAATTATGTAATGTGTTTATTATCTCTTAATTTGTGTTGTCTTGATGATTTAAACTTAAATGTTTGTGGTACTGTGAATTCCTATGTTATCTGGTTTTGCAATTGGATCATATCTGCACCTCACTGTCATTGTCAGCTCATTAGACAACCTTCGCCCCATCATCTATAGTTCAGTTCGTGCCAACAGCAATTAGGTGCCTGGTTTGGGAAAATCCTCCCCATGTAGGTTTTGTCCTGATTAGTTGACGGTGGTCCAACTGTGATGTGACTGACACCTCTTGGTACCGCCTCTATGACAAACTACTGTGATTACAAACTCATTTGTAGAGTGGAACAAACAGAATGGTCTTGCCAGGCTATCCCAATAGACCAGTGGCCTAAATCTGTCTACACTTACTGTAGACCTAAAGCAAAATGTTTACCCCATTACAAAGTGTAGTACATCGGTTGTCCGAGTGCTTATGATATATACATACAGTAAATGCATATAAGTGTGTATGGAGAGAGCTCAACAGTATTGTAAATGTTGATTCAATTTAGTGAACAGTGTCTGTTTTGAGGCCAAGGGATCAGGTAACATTATACCTGCAGTCAGGGCACATTCTCTTTGCTCAATGATGCTGGGCACAGTTTGTTAGCAAACCAACAATCCAGCCAAGTCCCAAATGTCATAGCATTTAAATATACCTCTCTGCTTAAACTGAGACAAATTGCACACCTTTTCCTAAAAATGGAGACAAATTGTATACTTTTTCCTACTAAAAATGGAGACAAATTGAGGCTAGACAGACCAGAGCAACTTTTATTGCTTCTCGATTTATTTCTTTAAAACATATGGGGAACACCATTAATGGGACACCGCATCATGAAATTGGACGGAATAGAAAAGGGTTCCTATGCCCACTTGACCGTGTCTGCATTACAAGACCAGACAGAGGGTATTTCAAATAAATACAGGATGCCACAGAAATATGCACTTCTCCCTCGAGGACCAGGAGTCCATATAGGACCAGTACAGCTAAACACTGTATTCATTATGCTATGCCCTTATAATATGATTACATTAGAGCGTGATGATGGGGAGAAGTTTGCTGCCAGAAAAACAGAGAACGATCCGGACAGAATCAGTTGGCCCTTGTGGAGTTCTGCCTTTCTCTCCCTCTCTCTCTCTCTCTCTCTCTCTCTCTCTCTGTCACCTTCAGTCTTACTCAACCCATAGTCTCAGACACTTCCATACTAAAGTTGTGTTTTCATTTAAATTGTCTATCAGCATCAGTTGCTACAGTATGTTGCTCTTCTAAATGATTTACAGTAGAGTAGCTTGTATGTGGGCACAGTGGAGCTACAGGCTGCCTGTTGCTAGATGAATTGTGGGGGGGGGACAGAGATTCTTCCTCACGGTGAACGCATTGTTCAGTGCTGACATTTATGTTTATATGGAGTGTTTTTATTGATTTATTTAAAGACATCTATTGAACATGAACATGCGGGACTGACAATAGTTTGTTGAAAGGACCACAGTGCCTGACTACACATTAACAGTCTTTTCAGTTTAGTTTTAGAGTGCACTAATATGTATAATCTGGACGAGCCCACTTGAGTCTTGTTGACGGTGACGTGGCTTTGCCACAAACGAGTGCAGGCGAGGAAATAAAAAGAATGATGCGTCACAAAGAGCATATGCTTGGCGTGTTTAACAACACAGAAACAGCCTCTCAGTCGTCGGCAGTAAACAAAGACACACACACTGAAGCGAGCCCAGAGCTAAATACCCCAACCCACAGGTGTGTGTGACAACGCTGGGGTGCGTTGGGGAACACACGGGGCAGGGACCAGGCGCACACCGGCGAGGGATTGTGGGAGATGGTAGAGCCGAGCGCCAGCACTGCCCTGGGCGTTACATTGGCTTCTTGGTCCGTAAATATGTACATTGCATTGACACATTTTACAGTCAAGTAAATGCTATGCTATTAAGTATTAACTGAAGGTGAAACACTCCTGAAGCAACTGTGCACCTCATGATAGTAATACAAATAAACACACGCATGCACACACACACACACAGATAAAAGAAAGGCTTTCTGCAAGCACTGCCTCATACTGTACATGCCCTCTACATGTACATTCAACATAACCATCAATTTGAATTCTTAAATAATTTGGCACTATACAGATTTTCTGCCATTGCCCGTTATGTTGAGAGAAGCAAGGCATGCATCTTTGTGAGATTGTATGTGTGTGTGTGTGTGCGCGCACACGTGTGTGCCTGCATGCAGTTTCTCTCTGTTACCCTTTATGTTGGGTGAGGCTAAACAGACTGCCGCTAATGGCCATGAAGGACAGAACCTGCATGTAAAACTATTATCATTACAAACCAACAGCTGGGTGTTTTGGTTGGGAGAGGATGAATGATCCTAACACAAGAACCACAATGAGTGCCTGAGTGAAAAGTCTGAGCCGGATGTGTACATATCTGTAGCTACTGTGCTAAATTAAATGTACTGTAGGTGTGTGTGTGTGTGTGTGCGAGCATGCACAGACTAACTGGTGTTTGTCAGAGCTCAGTCATGTGGTTAATGCCATGTACAGTAACAATCTAATCTGTTGTGAACCTTTCATCCTATACTGTATGCCTACAGTATAGTAAACTGTACAGTAGGCCTAATACATAGATACTGTACATTCATTTTAGGATTTGTTCCGGGGATTTACAAGTTTGTAGATTTATTTGAGATGTTTTTCTTTTCTATATTTAGATATACAAGATATATGGGTTTGAAATGATATGTGGCATATTAAATAAATCACAATGTCTGTCCCACAAAGTCTGATATAGTGTTCTAGGATATACACCTCTCTAGTTCCTACCCCTCCCTCCATCCCCTTAATCAATGGCTGGCAAAAAGAGCCAGTTGTGTAGGCAAATAACACAGAGGTCAGGGTTTGATGTTTGATGTCACAGTTGCTTTGTATTTCATGGCCCAAGGACCTCTAGGCCTTCTTAACTCAGATAAACAGTTAGCCAGATGAAAACACAGAGATAGGGACATTTACAGTAAATGGTCAGTGGGATATATGGATTATGGTTAAATACTGTATACAGTACCTTTTCATGAGTACATTTCACTGATGGTATGCAATGATACTGATCATCATTTCAGCATTTAACCCAAATGTGCCAGTGTGAAATGAGAATAAAACATTATTGTTTGGGGATGCAACAATTCTGTTTGGAGAGAGTTCTCATGGGACAATCAATCCCCTACCACAATTCCACAGTGGGATGAGCTCAGACAGAGTGTAAGGTTTTTGGTTAAGGAGGACGTAGAGAGGCTGATTTACTGTACACTCTCACAGAGACCAGACTAGATACACCCATAGACCTTGCATTTGGTTAAAAGAAAAGCTTGTAACTTTGCATGTCCTGATACAGAATAGATATCCATCCGATCGCAGCAATTATAAGGCCGTTTTGGTTTGCCACAGGTGTCTGCCTGATCAAAATGCAGAAACGTCCATGGCGAGACACGTTTGTTTGCTAATGTATATGAACAACAATGCTACCATACATAGGCCTGTGTGACCTATGCTCCTTTTTTGACTAGACGGGGTGATAACTTTAAGATAATGGATTACAGAAAAACTAAGAGCTAAGTGTTTTCTAAGCTATATCCAAGTTAGCTATATCCAAAGTGTATGATCAGTGCATTCACTACGTTAAAACATATTTAATGGAATTCATCTATTTTATTTTACATGTTATTTACAAAAGGAACATGTATCTAGTACTGCCTTGTGTTTTAACTTGCTATGATGTCAGCAAAGATATACATGCAGCCAATGCCTATAACAAGAATTAAACATGAGGAAATGGTTTCCTAGGCCTTTGACATAATCATTATCTGGCCACGGTTCAACAGAAGCTGCTTCTTGTCAGATTCAAGCCAGGTTTATTTTGAAGTACAACACACATTTTACAGCCAACTTTAACAAAAGCATGCAAAAATAAAGATGACGGGGGTGGCAATAATTTGCTGACTCATTGATTTTTCAATAGTGTAAGTAGGGGGTCCTTGAGGGGGAGAAAAAAAAGTTTGCTGAAAATCTTTTTGGGCTTCCCTGTTTTCGCTCTGTGGTCCTTGAGCATCGTTTTCGTTTTTTCGAGCCCACGTGCCAGACCTGTCGCCACCCGTGGCCTTGAATAGCTTCTTTCATAGCGAGAGTCCAAGTGTGCTGACCAGGAGGCTCCTCCGTACAATTTCACTCCTCCCTGATGCCCCAGGTAGCTAGCAGCACAAAATACGATCTGCATTCCCCACTAAATCACTGCTGTGCCACCGACACAACCCTCACACCAGCGCTCCTCCTGTACGCCCATTCCAACCGAGTGCTGGGCACCAAGCCATCGTCGCCTCCAGCATAAACTAGCTCAGGTTCTCTAAAACATACAAATAAACACAGTGGTATATGCGCAAATGCATGCAATGCCTTGTGGGTGGACATGTATGTGGACAAACATCCCTTCACACATGCACTGCTACTTTACACATAGACACACACACACACACAGTGTCCATCTCAGCTTGGGGGCCACTGCTATGGAAGCTGGTCTCCAGCCAAGGGTGGAGCATCCCCCACCTCGGACAGCTTAGGATTTCAAACGGATGCCAGGCCTGGCCCTGGTGCATGGTGGGACCACGCTGGACCACCAGCGCCTCAGCTAAAAGCCCCTGTCTGTTTGCCGAGGGAGGTTAGTGTGTGTGCATACATACCGTGGGTGGTGCCGCCACTACTCACTAGTTTATATTTAATTTGGTTTTGATGCTGATTACTATTTCAACCTGGAATCATGATGGCGAATGAGTGGTGATCATCGATCCGACGGATGACACACACTGGCTCTGTGTGTCACATCATGAGTCATAAACAATACACACAAGAGTTTTTGTTTTGTACAGATTGGTCGGGGATGTAGTGTGACGGGAGGGGGGGGGGGGCGGCACTGCCTCTCCTAGGTGGCCTGTTCATGGAAGCAGAGCGGTCAGTTGATTTGTTGTCCCAAAGGTTTGTTGAAGTTTGCAGAAGGTGGAAGCAAAGTTATTGCAATTTTTCATCGGGGCCACGGCGGTAATTGCTGCGGCGGCCATGCCAAATATGACCACAGAGCCCAAACGAGATTCTTCAAGATGCAAAGCCGATGTAAACGTGTCCTCTCTTGAGTCTGTAATTATTCCAAGTGTAAATCCTGAGCGCCACAGTCTCAGATGGTAACACATGAACCCAGGCTTGAACTGATAAAACACTGCGTGCTAGCTGGAGGCAACAGCAACCCCCTATACTTAATTAACCTTTTTCAGAGCCCCTTCCCTTTCTTGTCGACTCACTTACTTTGCCATTGTATCTTCCTCTGTCATTCTTTCTACATGAACATTCATCACACCTTTATCTACCTGTATAACAGCATATTATATCTTAAAAGGATATTACTGGCCTGTATGTATGGTAACCCATTTCATCCCACTGGTGTACTAATGTACAGTACACTTAAATGACACACATTGAAAATATCTTAAAGGAACATATGCAATGTGTACATGTTAACACAACTACACTGTACACTGTGGTCACAAATGACTTAAAAACACATGGGAGATGTGGGATCTGAGATTAGTTTGTAGTGGAAACCGTTTTACTGTTAGGCCAGTCTCTGCCTGCCTGCCAGGGCATGGGCCATTTCACCGACGTAATAATGACCCACGCGAGCCCACGTACTCTGAGTATAGGGACCACTGGGAGTAGCCTACATATACAGGAGTTTGGGGAGAGGGTCGCGAGGAAAGAAGAGTCCAGAAGGTCAGAAGGTGAGCATTGTAAGGGAAGGAAACAGACATGGCAGGCAGACAGCGGTTAGACAGGCAGCGCCAGGAAACCAGCACATCATGAGGTAATTCCACCGAGTAACATAAAGATGTGTGAAAATGCCTAAAAGAGTTGGGGGACGGAGGGAGGGGGCAGTTCCTATGACAACAGCAGCAAATGCAGATTTGTGAATCTAAGCGTGTGGCAAGTGTCAGACGGCAGTCTCAGATTTCAGAGTGAATCCCCTTGATGTCTAGCTGAGGGTCAGGATCAGAGAGAGATGGAGGCACAGCTTAATCAGCAGCTCAGCGCAGTAAGGCTGGCCTTTGACCCCGGTGCCACGTACTGTAACCCAGCGTGACCTCGCCCTCAGGCTATCCCACAGGTCTCTCTATGAGGCTTCCGGCTGCTTTGCCATTCAGTGCCATCCAGACAAGAGGTTCGAATGATCACAGGCTATAGCCAGGAACCCTGCTGGTTGGGGCTTCTCCCCCTCAAATACACACATGCACGCATAGCATTATGTTAGGGTTTCACCACATACACATACATTAGCTTCCTATTATCCCACACGTGGCTTAGGGAGAGCCCCGCATTAGCTGTGATGTCATTGATGATGTCACCGCTTAGGTTACAGGCATCACCTTCACGCTTCCCTGAGGATTGTTAGTGAAGTCATGGAACACGCACACACACATGAACACACCATCTATTTTCTGGTTCAATTTATAGCACCATTTCCATCAGCCGGCTGAATTTGACAGGTGTTTTGAAAAGAGGCCACAACATGTTTATGCTCAATGATGATTTGCACATGAGATGCCATGTTAGTAATCAATACATGACCATTAACTCCCTCAGTTGAGTTATGGAGAGAGATAATCTCAGCTGAGGGGAGGGGTAAAACACTTGCTATAAATATTTATATAATAAAATGATATTGCACCCACCTATTAAACCACACAGGAGCAATACAGTATAGCTGCACAGTAAACTATCAGTGTAGCCGAATACAAATGTTTTCTTTATATTCTGACCACACAGAGAGGATACATATACAGTATTTGACATGCCAAAGAATAAGAACAAATAGCAGAATTACCATGTCAAAATAATATCTAAATGTATTTAGTTTCCATTCTAATGTAATGGACTAATAGCACTCAGGAGACATACATGCCTATTACTCTTAACTGTGCGTGCATGTGTGTGTTTTGTGTGTGTGTGCGTGCATGTGTCATGGAGTTAATGGCAGGTACTGTAGCACATATTGGGCTGGTATAACATCATGATCATACGGTAGATTGTTTTCTTCTCAGGCATGGACCACCAGTGAAGCATGAACACACACACATACACACACACACTAGGTGCAGTAATGCAGTTATGGCTACTATCATAACAGATATCAATTAATTCAATGTACATTAAGTACTTTGGGATGTACTGAATGTGTGCGAGAGAGAGAGAGAGAGAGAGAGAGAGAGAGATACAGAGAAAGAAGGAGAGAGAGAGAGAGAGAGAAAGAGAGAGAGAGACAGAGAAAGAGAGCATATTTGTTAGACCAAACAAAATGTGTGTATGTTCATGTAAATGTTTCTAAGCCGTCAATTAATCAAATGCTAAAATAATCAGCTACCAAAATATCCCCCCGACCCATCCACTCAACCTGGGCGATATACCATGTTTCATGTTCTCCAGTTCCTTGTTCTCTGGTTGCTTAGTATCTCTTTAGCTTTGACTTTCTACCCCCTAATACTTAGTATTACACATACATAGGAAGCTCTGGGTGTGTGTGGGTGCTGGCAATGTGTCCCATGGGCATGCATGTGTGTGTGTGCATGTGTGTGTGTGCATGTGTGTGTGAAGTAGTTATGGAGCAGATCTGGCAGTGATCCCACGACGGGCATTTGACCTTGCAGAGATATTTTTTTCTGGATTTCTTTTCAGCCCCTCTCTCCTTTTCCCTTAGCAGAGGCTAAAAGGCTCAAAAGGGTGGAAAGCTAAATATTTTCTTTAGTCTCCTGGACGCCAGGTTGCATAAAAGGTTCCAAAGCCGTTTGCATCAAACCTCGACCGTCGAAACCACAAATTCTGTTTTTGTAGCCATAAACCCCCCACCCCCAAAAAGAGGGGAAAAAATAAAAAGATTTCCATTCACTTTATTCCTTATACGTTTAATTTAACTGAAAAAGAACAACATTAAACATAAAATACATGTTAAGTTTGCATGCATGTAAGGCAGGTATAAATGTAAAATATAGAGACGAAGTACAGAAAACGTGATAATATGATTCACACCAGGAAAGCACTAATAAAACAAAGTAAAACTTTTTATAGCACCATTCTGAAGACAGCATTTATAATAATTTTACATTTAAAAACGCACGTTGTGTTGTTTTTGTTGATATTATTAAAACCTGGCAACATGCCTGCAACGTGTACTATACAGTATAATAAAATGCTTTTGTTGTACTGTAGCATGTACAGTATAACCACAAATACAGTATATACTGTAAATACATGGTGTCGTGCCACCTACAAAAAGTGCTACCTTTTCAGGTCTTATTGATATCCACAATAGACAATATAGATTGTCTCATAAAATAAGTCTCACTATTTGCCTTTTTTTTTTTGGCTTTTGAAACAAGGGGATTTTTATGAAATCTGGAAAAGAACATGTTTGGTAACTTGTTGGCTGAAAAATACGTTTCTCATGAATTGAGAGAATATCTTACACAGGATACATCACAAAAGGGAAACTCTCACCATGTCTAACAATACACGCTCTTCTCGCAGGGCAGTGTTGGTGTCCCCTATCCCTTGTAAACCCAACTGAAGCATCAGAAATGGATAAGTGATGACTGATGAGCAAATGAACAAAGCAGACATAATCTTCACATCACTCACTAACATAATAAATACTGTAGATCATTCTATGAGCAAACAATAAAAACGAGAGAGTAGCGTGAATATCCATGTGGACATACTGTATACAATATATTGTGTTGTACAATATGTTGTATAAAGCACTAACACACTAATACAGTATTTAGAGAGAGAGAGAGAGAGAGAGAGAGAGAGAGAGAGAGAGAGAGAGAGAGAGAGAGAGAGAGAGAGAGAGAG
>JAODUG010064727.1:0-14095 GCA_027564795.1 Aphredoderus sayanus
AATGACGTGCACATCCTGGACACCCAGAGCTGGAGGTGGAGCATGGTGGAGGTCAGCTACACTGGCTAGCAGCTCCTCTGCTCTGCCATCGGCATGTTCACCTGTCTTACATTGCACCCATCTGTAGAAGCCTGGTGTAGACAGACCCAAAATGCACTTCATGAAGTAACCCTAAACTAACCATATCCAGACCCTTAAAATTAACCAAAGAAGAAGCCTTTAACCAGTTGGCATTACTACAACTGTTTATCGTTTCATCTACCACTGTTGTCAAACAAACGCTTTACTTCAACGCATGCAATGCATTTAACCACCCCGCTGGTCGCTGATTGGCCCGCCACTCTGAGTAGCTGTGCGAATGAGAGCAATAGTTTGGCAGAGCCAGGCTACATCTACAGTAACTAGTATGTCATTGTTTCAGTTCTTCATAACCTTATCGGGGCTTATTTAGTCCATTATTGTTATGTTGGACACCCCTGCATAACAATTATTATATATTCTGGAATTTTCACTACATTTCCCATCATCCATTTCTCATGCAGTCCTTCGACTCTTCTCTTTGATCAGGCACAAGGCAAAGTCCCCCCCTTGGCCTACCACAGCTGTAGTATGTTCCGGGGTGAACTATTTGTGTTGGGAGGGGTGTTCCCTTGTCCGAACCCCGAACCGGACGGCTGTAGTGATTCGCTGTACATTTTCGACCCCCACCAGTCCATTTGGTACCAGCCCATTGTCACAGGTGACAAACCCTCTTCCCGCTCAGGGTAAGAAATGCTGCTCTGGAAAGTGGACTGTCAAATTGTTGTGAAGCTCGCATGAATATCAAAATTATGTTTCTCTTTGCAGACATTCAGCATGTGTGATGCAGGAGAGAAAGATTTATGTGTTTGGGGGGTGGGACACTCCTGTCTGCTACAATGATATGTACACGTTGGACTTGGGTAAGACAAAAACACACATCTACTGTCCCATACACTTGTTAACTTTTCTGCTTGGTTAGTATTCATACCAAGTATGGACCCGATTGATAAATAGTATTTAAACGCACAGTATACACCTAAGGTACAGTACGGGACATTGCATATAGTTGAAGCAAAAATGTGTTTATTCCCCCACTCCCCCCCTTTGTGTAGGGCTGATGGAATTTTCTGTTGTGCAGACAACAGGAAAAGCCCCCTCTCCTCGCAGGTAAACACACACACACAGATGCATACAAACACACGCATACATAAACACAGGTTTGAAACATTAGAGGGCTACTGTAGCTCTGGAGTTCTCTTTTGGGTTTTTATGGGAAATTGCTGTTTTCAGTTGGCATGGCAGCGCTGCACTGTCAGACACAAGGTTCCTGATCCACGGAGGTTACAATGGCAACAACGCTCTAAATGACAGCTTCATTTTCGACACAGGTGAGAGCATGATCATCAAATCCTGTTTAAAAAATAACCGGCAAGACCTTTTTTGAGGAGTTCCAATGAATAACAGCAAAGTTCAGTCACACGCAAGGTTAACATTTGAAATATTAATTATAGGAGCATGTATGGGTCAACTGAGGCATGGTATCAGGACTAGTCTCTCTGATCAATCTACAGGGAGAGCATTGTCATCTGAATGTCTACTAACAGAGTTCACCTTTTCACATTCACCCCTCCCATTTGACATTACAGGGATGTTTCGGTAGTGTAGATTTGAGTTAAAACTACACTTCTCTGACATGCTGGGCATAGTTCTTGACATGCATGCATATGCATAGCAGGCTTATTTTTCCTAAATGTACACTTTGATAGAGAAAGCAACTCAAGCAACTAAAGATTAGCTAAATGTGTACAGCATAATGTGATAATGTGTGACTTTGTCATAATTTGTCTCAATTGTCTGCCATTATAGATACCAACAGCTGGACAGAGGTGATCCTTCCCCAACTGTCTGTTCCCCGTGCTGGCCATTCCATCATCGTCATGGAAACTGCCAGCCACCACCAACGTAAGACAGCAGATGGCGAAGGTGAACGCACCTCCAGAGTCTTGCTAGTGTTTGGAGGCGGTGACAATGAACGGAGTTTCTATTCTGATCTGACGACCATTGCTGTGGACGATTTGCTCAACAAAATTTAAGACGGCATAATCTATATAATATATATTTTTTACTCTTTTGTGAAATCGAGAAGATCTATTTGTGGAGTTTATGCTATATTCGACATGTTCTGTGAATGTGAGGTGACGTTTTTAATTTCTTAGCTCAGAAAATAAACTTAACTCCCCTATCGTGATATTGTGTACTGTTTTAAACATGTAAATGTAATTGCTTTATATAAATTCAAATGTATATTTAGGATAGCATAATGTAGGTTCTTGTGTGCATTGTATATGTTTCGTTGTCATTTGTTCAATACACAATTTATATTTAGCAGACTGAGTGATCATTTTGGTGTATTTATAATTTATGTTGGAAGCTTTCCAATAATTTGTTTTGTTTGTTTTCTGTAGTATAACCCATGTAGCTGGTGTCTTATGACTTGCCAAAACTATAAAAGTAGCTGCAATTCTATTAGTCGCAATGTTAATTATTCGTACAGTACTGTAGCATAGTACTGTACTGTATATTATATATATATATATATATATATATATTCATTTAAACATGAATGCATGTTGCAATGTAAACTTTTAGTGCGGCATTAACACAGTGAAAACTGTTTAAAATATACTGTAGCATTTCACCATAAACGTACTGAACCCCAGTTTATTGTTGTCATCAACCAATAAGGATTTGGTTAAAACAAAAACAGGGTGGATAAAGCGAGTGGCAACATGACAGATTAGCTGGATGTGTACACCTGTACAGCAGGCCTATTAAATATACAGTTGTCTTTATTCATTAAATTGTGTCAAGCTGCATTAGTTGCACTGTATTGCCTTTTTAGAATACCTTTTATGAATTGTTTGCCTATTGACTGTCTCTTTAAAGTTATACATCATGATAGTGTTTTTCTCAACTTAGCAATTAATTTGTTAAAAGTCTTACAATAAAAATAGAACAAATTCATTCCAAATATGTTATTTATATTGTAGGGATACATAATAATTGTATGTACATTCATATTGACATGATAACAATCCATCCCTAGAGGCAACCTAATGGATAGTTTCAGTCTCAGAGAATGTCCCCTCATTAATATAAATAATTATGTTGATCCATGACATTCCCTGCATGAGCTCCAAAACTAAAGGGAAAACAGGCAAGCCTCCTCCTGTTGTCCTCGAGTTTCAAACACACACCTTGTTGTGCCAGCAGTGCACATCATTTGTGTGTGTAAGCTGTAGAATTAGGTTTAGCGCCTTCTATCTGCCACAAAGAGCTAGTGATTTGGGTCATTTTGACCCTGAGGACATTACAATGGTTATAAGCAGGTCAGAATACTCCAGGACCAGGTTTGGGAAACTGCTCTATCTAAAGCATGCAGGGCAGGGGACACCCGGGACCACTGGTCACTGTCTGAGGTGCTCGGGCAAGCGTAGCAGGCAGGCCCTGATGTCTGTAACGGCTCCAGGCACTCTGCCCATGTTCTCCCAGCGCCTGAGGCTGAAGTCATAACGGTGGACCAGTCCGGACTCACAGTAGTCCTCCTGGCTGTATCCTCCAAGCACATACAGCTTCTCTTCCAGCACGGCGGAGGCAGCGCCAACATGGGGGACTGGGAGCGATGCCAAGGCACTCCAGCAGTCCGATTCCGGGTCGTACACCTCACAGGCCAGCTGGTCCCTGTAGACGGTCTCCAGGTTCGGCACGCCGCCCGCCACGTAGAGACGGCAGCGCAGGGCCTCCATGCAGTGCTGGGCGCGGCCCTGCGTCATGTCCGCCAAGCGGGACGTTCCCCTGTCGGGGCGGTACGTGAGGAGTGAGGACAGACATCGGTACTTGCGGTCAAACCCTCCCGAGATCAGTATCTCTCCGTCGAGGACCGTCACGGCCTGGCCACTCAACGCAAGGCCCAGCGGTTGAGTGTAACTGAAAATAATTCAAGTTTTGTTTTAAAAAAAGTAAATCAATTGTATTTAAAATAAATAAATAAGTAAATAAATAATTCAACAAAACATTGCTCACAGGAGGAGTAATTATTTTGTCAGACAACAAAACCCAAGGCCCCTTTATGATTGGTTTGTTAAGAACTTTGTGTGATTGAAGACTAGATTACTAGAAGACTAGTTACTTTGAAAATCAATAAAACTTTGTTCCTGAGAAACTTAGAGAGCCTTAAAACAATTGAATATTATATAGCCACTGAATATCTGCGTCTTAAATAGACGGAAAGATGGAAAGAAAGCAGTAGAGCTATAGGCAATATACTGTAGATTTTACCAAATAATAGACCGATGAATAGTAAATGAGTGCCAATGGCAAATGTATAGGCATTAATATCTTATTACTACCCTTCTCACCCTCATGTTACCTCCAGGAGTTGAAGGAGGAATTGTAGACTTCCACACTGTCTGTGTTGGTGTAGAGCTCCCTGTCTCCACCGATGGCATATAGGCATTTTCCCTGCACTGCCACTTGGAAGTTACTTCTGAACTCCAACATGTCAGCCAGCTTCTTCCAGCTGTCCTGCATGGGGTCATATCTGATCGATGGGGTTGTGTGTGTGTGTGTGTGTGTGTGTGTGTGTGTGTGTGTGTGTGTGTGTGTGTGTGTGTGTGTGTGTGTGTGTGTGTGAAAGCGAGAATGAGTAACAGTTGCCATAATCTGGTATGGAAAATGTTAAAATTCGAAATGACCTTTCTGTACACACTTTGAAAAAGGTTTGTGAATGTATTGGGAAATGCAAACATTGACCATATATAATAATGACAGTATACTGTATAAGCCAATATTTAACATAATGTTTTTCCTTTTCACCTGTAGACAGACTTCATAGTGTCATGTTTGGTGTAAAAGTCACATCCTCCAGCCACATACAGCATCCCATCCATCACTGCAACACCGTGCCTGAACCTGGGCGTATGTGGCATCTCCGTCAGCTTCCTCCATTCCATCTCCTTCACCAACCCCGTCCCGCTGCGGAGTGCGTTTGCGAACCAGAGTTCCCTGCTCGGCAGTCGCTGCCCCATGTCTGTATTCAGCTGGTCTCCTCCGACCAGAACCAGCGCATCCTTTGGCCTTCGGACCCGACGGCGGTCCTGGGACTCTGGGAGGCTGAAGGCGAACTCCTGCAGTGCTGGACTGTAGAGTGCCATCTCTGTGTCCCCTCTGCACTCCATGCGGAGGTTGATGGCCCTGACCTCCCTGAACTCTCGAAAGGTCATGAGGGGGAATCGGACTTCGGCCATCAGTTGGCCCGCCAGGCCCAGCCTCGCCTGAATGTCGGCCTCTACCCAGGAGACCACGGCTCGGAACACGGTCAACTCCGACGGCGCGCACAGACTGTCAGAGCGGAGGTAGTGGAGCAGCTTCTCCACCGCTAGGTCCTGGAATTTATGCGTCGTCGTGGACACCTCCCAAAAGTTCCTCAGTATGAAGTCATCAGCCGCCTCCAGGAGATCCGACATCCCATAAGCATCAGCAAAAGAAGCAACGTCCAGGCAGGAACTGGCCTCCATTTCCCGCCGCATGAAGTCAAGGCAAAGTGACAGGGCGGCCCCGAACTGCAGCTGAAGTGCACTGCAGGAAGTCTCAAAAACATTGTCCCAGCTGAGGAGGAGAACCCCGCTGTAAGAACAACCAATCAGATCCCTCAACTCAGATGCCAACAGGAAGGGGAGGGCCACACGGGGCTGATGGGATTCCCTCATCCCACTGGTGAACATGCCCCGGAAGTAATCGCTGCTGGCAGCCAGAAGAACTCTGTGGGCTGGTGGAAGACAGGCTTATGACTTATAAGACTTATAAGGGTTCTGTCATATAATTATAGTATGTGTGTCCAGCTGTGTGCTCAGGGCCTTGATTGTTATTGATCAGATTTAATATCTGGCCAAACAAATCAATTGGACAAAGTTCCACAAACAATCATTGTGTAAATCAAGCAGATTTGGCACTATCAGGTGTGACAAATGTTGATTGTAACCATCAGAAGACTTAAATTGCTAATGACTAGCTAAACAGTGTGTTACCTTGACATTCTGAATAATACCTCACCTATATTTTCTGTTATAAGAAGATATTTGTCTTACAGACCATAGAAAGACACTGCGTTGACCTCCAATACAATATCGCAGCCAATTCTCTCCATCCACAGCTTCTTTATGCTCTGAAAACTGATCTCCACCTGATCTACAGCAGAGAGCTTTCTCTCTTCTGTCTTATGATCTCCAGCCTGCTCCATGCTGACCTCCAGCTCAGCACACAGGTCCAGAACCCTGGGGACCCCTAGTGTTTGAGCTGCAGCTTGTATCTGGGCTGCAGTGGCCCCGTTCAGACCCACTATGGCTCCGGTGTAGGCAAACTCTATGATGGCCTGCAGCCCAACAGGATCCACCTCTGGCCCCAGACACAAGGACCACCCCTGGGCTTCCGTGTCCACGCCGCTATCTTGTCCTTCTCCACTTCTCCTTCTTTCCACATCCCTCTCCTTCAGTCTGTTCTCCACGAGGGAGCTGACGGCAGCCAGGATGGGGGAATGGACAGGGAAGCTCTTTCCATCCTCGACGTACAATGATAGGTCTGTGAGAATGGAGGAATCCATAAACCCCTTCAAGACCTTGAACACCTCTCCAGGGTAGCTGTGGCCAATGTAAGTCTTGACTTTATCGCTCCCGTCCACATTGTTATTCTGTCTCTTTTTGTCCCGGCTGGATGTGGGTGTGTCACTCTCTTCGGCCCGCCCCTGCTCTCGACCACCGCTTCCGCTGGTCAACCCCATCTTGGCGTCATTGTAGGCCACAATTCTCCTCAGGTGGTGCTCGTCTTCTTCCGCCCCTCTTCCACCCTCTTCAACCACTCTTCTGCGCCTCTCCTTCTCGGTCCTCCATTGTTCTTCCCATTCCATTGGGAGATGGCGTCTTGTAAATTGCATCCCAGTGGTTTATCTAAAGCTGCTTTATCTGCTGACATTTACAATGCATTTTACGGTAGTCTGCCTTGTGGATTTGACTTTGTCCTTCTGTCTCTGTCACCTCCATGAAGACCAATTTAACTTTGCACTCTCACTTCTATGTCTGGGTCAACAACATGCTATTTATAACTGTTAGCTCAGAGAGACTCCCTGACGTATTTTGTTACCAACTTTGGCCTTAACTTGTCTATGGCTTCAGTGTGGTGTACTTCTGTACTTTCTGGATATAATGTTTATCGGAAGAGAGGAGGCATTCATTAACCCCATCCACCCATTCCACAATGCCTTTCTCAATGTTATAGTGGGAGGAGGCTGGCTAAAACTGGTTTATTGTTTGACTATATTATTAATTAATGAATCACTTATAAACATGATTTACTGACAGATAAACATGTAAATTATGTAAATCAAAAGTAATATATAATGTATATGAGGTTTCCTACAGTCCACAGATCCACACTAAGCTTGCAAGAGAGAAAATGGCTACAACCGTGAAGATCATAATTTTTTGCATTCTGGCAGATCTCTGTTGGGCAGATGTAAAGAAAAGTCAGAATCAAACCACCTGGGTCCTGAAGACATACAGTACATATGAACAACACAGAGGCATATAACATCAATATATTTATGACAAATGCTTATTTTTGATTTCCTAAAATCCGGGTGGCATTTTCAGCTGCCACTATTGGCCCGCTAAATGTTGAATATAATCTGGTGTTCGTAGTGCCTACTCCAAAACCACAGCTATGTGCAGTAGTATGTGATATTTCTGAAAAGTGCACACTTGTTTTTTCACCACGTTAATTATTTAACTGCTAGTATACCGCATTTAATGGATTTCTGCTTAAACAAACATAAATAGGTATTCTATATTAATGTTAATAGTCATTACAATCATAATTCATTCTTGTATGTCAACTTAGTCACTGTCAGTCATAAACTCTGATCTCTTTATTACTGTCACAGTCCGAGTGCGAGGGCAGGCGGGGAATAGGCGACAGCCCAGCTCGGCCAAGGCCAGGCCAGGGTGCTGAGTGATACCTACTTTGCAGAGTAGCATAGTGTGCTGTGGAACTGGGTTGCTGTGTGTTTTATAACAAAAGTGCCTGTATGCATGCGTGTGATGTGCCTGAGTGCAGTGGTGTGTAGACCTGATGGGTGGGGGTGGGTCACTGTTTGCTGTGACGGCGTGATACGTGTGATGAACTGTCCCCTTGTGCCAAGCCTGGCGGGTGCTGCTCGCCCATACCCATGTGACCTGCTTGACCTAATTTAATAAAGAACTTTTATATCAACCGTTGGTGTGGTTAATTTCGGGTTTGACACCGGACCGTACCGGACAACGGTGGTGGCAGTATACCTGATACCCAACTCTCCCCTAAGAGAGTAGCAAATATTACAATACAAACCAAAAGCACCCAGGTGAAGCCTATCCCTAATCACCACAGGTGCAAACAATGTTCAGTCCGGTCTCACGCCGGCGAGACAGGAACACAATGTGACAATTACATTGCATGGTGTTTTTAATAATGTCTACATTGGATCTTATCTGGAGAACTGTCTTTTTCATTAATGTTTTGTGACTTAAATAAATATATTAAATAAACAAATCATAATAAAAACATATCACAGAGAATATAATATGTTCATTGCA
This sequence comes from Aphredoderus sayanus, assembly GCA_027564795.1. Taxonomy (NCBI): domain Eukaryota; kingdom Metazoa; phylum Chordata; class Actinopteri; order Percopsiformes; family Aphredoderidae; genus Aphredoderus; species Aphredoderus sayanus. Next base: position 8,703 of record JAODUG010064727.1, read on the forward strand.
ATGCTCATTGTTTATTAGAATGTATTAATTAGAAAGTGATTACCATGAAAAATAAACTATAAGGTAGACTCCCTCTACATACTAATCACAGGAAATAATTCAGTAATCAGTAGATCACCACTGTAGATAGTTTAAAATGTGTTGTTGCTCATCTATTTAAAGTGGGAAGACCAGGAACCCACTGAAAACGCTGTTATAGATGGAGCTATGATCCCATTGGATAAGATTGACTTTATCGCCACGAATCAGGTTGAGAATGACTGTATTACTGGTGACGTCACTAGGATCAGGTCCTGTTGTCTCCCAGGTGCTGATCTGCATAACTCCATTCTTCACCAAAATAGCTCCTGAGGTGGTGCTGCTTAAGGCGAAAGTCATGAATGTAAAGTGGTAGACCCCATTAATTGGAGCAGTGAAGATACCTGTAAAAACATTCAACATGGACAGCAGTTATTATGAGAACTCAAGGAATCGTACAGTAAATGGAGAGTTGTGGAAATTCACGGACATTTTGAACTGAAGGATGAGTCTGTCAAAGAAGATTCAACACGATATTTATATTTCCTCTAAGATCTTTACTGCCTGCAAGCAGGCCAATCTCTCAGAGAGTGCACCCTGAACAGACTTTACAGAGTATATTTAATACACACCCACACACTTCCATAAATCTACAGTAATTAGTGCAAACTGATATGCATCCTGGATAATTACAGGGGTATCATACAGACAATAATCAAGAACTTAAGAAGTAGCTTACCTGTATTACCATTGTAGGCATTGCCTACATTTGTAAACACATGGTTGAGGATGAGTCTGTTGGAGGCCGCGGACCATCTTTTGACCCCAGGATGAAAGTGATGAATGCTTTTAATGCTTGCATTACCTGTAGATGCAGAGAATGCCACTAAAAGACAAGGATGAGAAAGTGTTAGTATTGTAGAGCACTGAGTCCTTGTGTTAACCTAGAACATAAGTTCTTCACATCAACCCATGTATGCATTTGAACACACCCTCATGTTGCGCACACACTCAAATGTACAGTACCTCTTGCTCTGTTCATCTTTGTCTGTAGAGCAGATATCGCATTGCCCAGTGTGACTCCTAATGACCTGAGGTTCACCGTGTTTTCTATTAACATACACAGAATGTTATGTTTTACATTTCAATACAATGTATTCTGATACAATAACTCACCGTGTTCAACATTTTCACAGTACATGCATGAAGAAGATATTATCTTTATCACTATACAGTACAAGATGTAAGGAATTTACACACTGGTAATTTAGCATACGCTTTTATCCAAAGCATTAAGCAGTATTGAGGATTAGGTCGGGGTTAAGCATGTAACAGTCACCCAGCCAGAGAATGACCTGTCCTGTTCCACCATTTATCTATACAGTATGTAGTCATGTAGACAAACGTTTTACCTACCGTCAGTCTTGATATGTAGAGGCTTCAAATCATTCTCTAACTTCTTCTGCCTGGCCTCGGTCTCAGACTGTAACATGTTCACTTTCTTTTGTAGGTCGGATAGTTCACTCGATTTTTTAGCCAGGAGAGTTGACCTAACGCTCATCTCCCTTTCCATTACAATTACCTTGTTACTCAGATGCCTTTCCAAGTCCTCTAAATGTTTTAGATTTCTTGTCAGTATGTCATTGTTCCTAATAAATCTTTGATTTAGCTCAACAGAGTTTAAGTAATTTATACAAGTACTTGGCTTCATCAGGTGTATGTAGTTGTGCTCAGGCTTGCAAAACCGTTTGTACATTAGATTAGAAGTAACTAAGTCAAAGCACAAAAGCAGCATCAGTACCTTTATCATCTTGGAATCTCTCTCTGTCTCTCTGTGTTCAAATTAAATCTTACGTAGACACCAAAGTGACACCAAAGCTGCAGACTGCTCTTTTTATATCAGCTCATTCTTGGAACATTTTTGTGGGTCAATATACTTTGTTACTTTAAACAAGATAACAAACCTTTGGTAGTGTCTAGACAAGGAACAAGGAACAAGGAACAAATAAATATAAGATATAGAATAATATTATTAAACTAAATATTATCTCTGGTATTAGTGCGTGTACATGGCTGCTTCTATCAACTCCAGGGATAGTGGGGGTTACAAGTCTCTGGCACCATTATTTTGTGTGATTGGGGGCTAAAATGTTTGTGAAGGCCATGGGGTTTTTATGGAAGTCTTTCCTTCCTGCCTGCTGCTTTCTTGGTGGAGCATATTAAGGGGGTGTCATTTGTTTCCATGTGATATTTGGGCTTGTAAAGCCCTTTGAGAGTGTAATGTGATTAAGGACTATAAATAAATGTTACTTGACTTGACTTGCAGGCTATGCAGAAATGAACTTATGCCTAATTGTGCGCACAAGATAATTAACTTCTGCCCACAGGATAATAATTTGTTCACACAAGAAAATAACTTAATACTCAAGATAAGATATAGCCTACTTTTAAAGACCAGTGTAATCAGATAACAAAATGACCTCTCCCCGATGATAAAATTTAAGCAGAAATTATTTGGTTGGCACAAAGAGCAGTAATAAGCGTATCATGTCACCTTTGGGTATGATATTTACCAGATTTTTTATGGTGTGGTTAGAAAACATCTTAGGTATTATAAAAAGGTATGTGTTGATATTTAATGTGTTAGACAGATATCAAAATAAAATACAGTTTTATTAAGTCAAAATTGCTAAATGTGTCCCAGAATTTCTTAATGTACCCTATTATGTTCCTTGCTTGCAGGAAGTGTGTATTTTCCCTCAGGCTTACATTACCGTTAGTATTTACTTATAAACACAGTTGCAGCACAAAAGCAGCAAATGTGTCCCTGTTAAATTTGGCTAATATTTACAGTGATACCAAAGCTGAAACTTGAACCTGCTGTCTGTTTAATGTCAGCATACATATGTTGTGGTTGGGTCAATATACTCTTATGAATATTAAACCAGTTAACAATCATTAGGTATGAGAGGGAAGAAACAAGGAACAAATAACGAACAAGGAAGGGGTTCATAATATATTTATAATTAATTTCCATAAAGGTTTTTGCCTGGTTCTATAATCTTAACCCTTGTGATGTACTCAAAAATCTCGTATTTGGCCACCCGGTGGCCCCATCTGATTGTGTATGATTTGTGTGTTTTTCAATTGTCATTGCTGTATATTTATTTATTTATTAGTTATTTCTTTATGTATGTGTGTTGTTTTATGTGCCTTTTAACCCTCCTGTTGTCCTCGGGTTTCAAACACACACCTTGTTGGGTCATTATGACCCAGAGGACATTACAAGGGTTAAGACTATTGTCCCACGTGGTCTCACAGTATGATCTTAAACCTTTATTGTAATATTACCCTGTCTAATTTTAACATGCTTGTAACCTATGTATTAAACATTTTGTATATCATAATTTTTATCTTGATTGTATTGTATCTTTTTCTCATTTACATCAGTGTGTTTTTCCTTGGTCTTAATTAATAGCACCCGTGTGTTCCTCCACCATAAGGATGTGTGTTGAAGTGTTTCACATACCCTGAGGACGACAACTTGTCTGTTGAAACGTGATATGTAAGCATTAAACCTCTTGTGCATCTGAGCTCCTGAGTGTGCGGCTGCCTTTTGCTATCTATCTCCCAGAACAGACCATGCCATTCTACGCCAGTGTGTTGTTCAGCATGGCAAAACATGCAAAGATGTCAGTGTAATGTGTAGGAAGGATGCAATGGGAAGGGGAGGTAGTGTTGTTTGAGCATATCTAATAGGCCGTGGATGCCCCATAGATTTATTTTCAGCATGTCTGAAGTATACCCGGGCCTTTAGCAGGACATCCATTGACTTCTGTAGTGAGCTTCAGCCTTGTCCCCATGTGTGCAGTCACGGATACACAACCTTATCAGCGCGGACAGTCCTTAAGCGTAACATAAACGCCTCTTCCTTCAATGCCATAGGGTGCTCCCTTAATTGCTCCGCCCCAAACAGTGGAACACATTGCAACAGCTAGGATATTGTTGCACGCGGTCTGCATCTGCACCACTGTTTGTGTTCCTATTTATGGAGGGTGTCGAAGTACCGGATTATTTGATCAGCACACACACAGAACCATGCAATATGTTACTGTTAAAGGAGTGCTTGTAAATAATCCATAGCTTTTGTTTTAATGTTTTAATGTAAATGTGTGTGTGTGTGTGTGTGTGTGTGTGTGTGTGTGTGTGTGTGTGTGTGTGTGTGTGTGTAAAAAAGTGGGAAAATAAGAAAGAAAACTATTTAGCAGATGAGAAGTGATGTTTTAATTACTTTACCTTCAGTAGGCTACCTCACATCACAGGGACCATTTTGTCCAGTAGGTGGCAGAATGGGGCACTATGTCAGCTAAGTGTTGCCGTTAAGGGATTGAGAGAGGATATCTGAGAATGTATTCTGTATTTTAAAGATTTTAATGTAAATATCTAGTGATATCATCCATATGGTAAATGAACATCCAATAACTACCATGTTGATATTATGACATATGTTGGCATTGAGTTAATATTCACACATTATAAAAATAAACTAATACGTTACGTACCGCTGCTGATATTAAAGATGTATTTTAAAGATTATAATGTAAACATTTAGTGATGTAAGAACATCCAATAACTACCATGTTAATATTCTGAAATCTGTTAGTGTTAATGTTCACACATTACACTCATCTTTACTTGCATTGTTTCCATCTACAACTTCATATTCTTTATACAATAATTGCATTTAATGTTCAACTTATGTCCACATTTTACAATAAATGTCATAGAAGATCTAAGTCCAAGCTGCAAGTAGTGACTGGCAGTGAAAATATACTTAACCTTTGTGATGTCCTCAGGGTCAAAATGACCACCAGGTGGTTCAAGACTATATTTTATGGGTGTCATGAGGGTTAAGTCTAAGCCTACACTTTAAGTGTAAACAAACTAAACACTAACGTTCACCACATTTACAGTAAATTAAACAAACTGAACTATTCACCTTCATTTTGAATGCAGAATCAAATCAGACTTGCTCTCTTTTATATATATATATATACCGACAGTCCATCTCACCAAGCTCAAAGCGAGACAACATATTTATTTTGTATTTTATCATGGTGTGACAACCAGAAACACAATAACTGATGCTTTTCAAAAAGACGTGAATATTACACACAGTGCAATTACGTTCAACATAACTACAGTATATATACACACTGCCACACCCATCATATGCCCTGCAGTCTCAAACAAGATGGCAGACATAGAAGAGCAGCTCGTAAGTCATTGTTAGGCCCTGGCATTTTGCCCATGTTCTCCCATGTTTGTGTGGTGGAATCATAACGATGGGCAATATTTTTATCATAATAGGACTC
>JAODUG010064748.1:0-14090 GCA_027564795.1 Aphredoderus sayanus
TCTCTCTCTCTCTCTCTATCGCTCTCTCTCTCTCTCTTTCTCTCTCTCTCTCTCTCTCTCGCTCTCTCTCTGTTTCTCTCTGTGCCGATCTCCCTCTTGCTGACATTTGTAGATTTCCATAATCCCTGGTTCTCTGGGGATGGAGGGTGGGGGAAGGGGCAGGGAAGGTTCCAAGTGTCATTTATTTTCTTTTGTCTGCATTTACTGTATCTTTCCGCTCGCTAATCCCTCTCTTTTATGTACATTCTCTCTTTCTGCCACTTCTAGCTGTCCATCGTTCACAAATGTCCAGAAAATTCCAAAGGGATTTCTGAGGCTACATTGGTTTTGATGCTATCTACTTTATAAACTATGTCAGAAATTACAGATGTTCAATGTTTAACTTTAATTCTAACTTTATTTCTATAGTTTACCAGTTCAACCTAATGTCATTTGTTGTACTTTAGTTTGTCTGTGGTTAACCAAGAACTGTTTCAATTGTGTGTGTGTTCATTGTTCGTTGTCATTAATATACTACTATATTTAAAAGAAATAAAGCCATTGAATTTAATGGTAGGCCTACAGCCTTCTTTACTTTACAATATTATATTAATTGGTGTTAATGTTATGTGTACTGTACCTGTAGCATTCATTGGCTTTTAACCAGACAATCAATAGACAGACAAACTATATTTCATCAGATGTACACAAATAGTTTTTTTTTAAAGAAACCCACATCTTATGGCCAATCTACATGTAAGCCTAATAATCATGGAATCACCTAGATGTTGAGGTATAGTCATAACCCAGCAAGCCCATATACATGCTCATACTCCCATACATATGAACCTGTTGTGACGAGAGGCAGCATGCAGGAGTATATATAAACCAAATGTCCTCTGGTAACCTCTGGAGTGTATTCCTGCTTTGTTTATTCAGGCAGACTTTCCTTACAAACCTCATCTAAAGTCATTCATAGTTCTATGTTGTTCTGCAGCCCTAAACACATTAGAGTTGTATCATTTTCTTAAAGAGACTATTCCCATAATAAAGGTTCATTTTTGGATTGCCTAAAATGCACCATTATTTCATAATATCATAGTCCAAATACTTAACTGTAATATAGCTTGTTGTGTTTCTGCTGGTTCAAGGCTGCCTACTAGTGGTGATTTTGAATGATTACAGAAGTATGCTGCTACAGTAGGATGTAAAGAGGTGTCAACTTTGTTCTACTAGCCTACCTTTGGTGTGTTCAACCCTGTACAAGAGAGAAGACAAAAACAAGAGATAATACAGATTAAAAATTATAATGAATACTGAAATTGGTCAAAATCTATATATCGACAATTGTATAATTGTGGTAATATGGATATTATTACTATTACTATTATTATTATTATTATTATTATTATTATTATTATTATTATAAACATTTACCAAAGATACAAGAAGAACAGCCTACAATATTTACATGCAATTTCCATGAGCATTTTTTTCCAATCTAATAAAATTGGACGTTTTGAGGTGTAGATGGCAGGATGAGTGAATGGAGCAAGAACATTTATATTTATCTTTCTTTTTATTGACGTTGTGTCCGGTCTTTGAGTGCACCTGGATTTAGTTGTATGTTTGGTACAGTGACAATAAATAAATATTAAATCTTAAATATGAAATCCTATGCCCGTGTTATAAAACGAATGTATTTTTTCGTATTATTCATTTATTTTTTAAGTCACAGCCGAATTAAAAGTCACACTAGATGGCAGCAAACAGGAGGCAGCAGCTAAGATTTGACACAAGCCATGTAGAAAATCACCTAATCGCTATGTACGATTATTCTAATTATTATTAAACCTCCCATTTTGGACAGAATATGCTAATATGTTTAGGCCTAAACTATAAACCACCTATGCATAGCCTAATCATACTTAGCAGAATGCTATATTTTCAATAACCATGAAAGCGATCAGTTGAGAGATAATACTATCAGTAAACGTTGCACCGCGATTCTATTTGAATCTGGGGTATGGCTACACAATTGGACCCAATATGCATTCATGCGCATGTGCAACATGGCCCTTATCCTCTTGTCTCCAAAATAGCAGAAAATTACACCCTCCCTCTCACCATGCCTGAACTGTGTTGCAGATTATAGCTCTGCGTGCACATGCAATATCTAAGTACGCATTTTATCAGACAGACAACAATCCCTATACTGTCCTTATCCTATCTTATGATCCAATCCTATTGCCAGACATTTACAAACTGAGGGTGTAATGTTTTCTTGTACCTTTGTACATCAGCTGCCCTGTAATAAGGTCTCCCATCCTAATGAACAGTTGATGCCACTGTTGGATTGATATTCCCTGGATATCTGTTGCGTTCCTCGTGAAGGAACGACACTGCTAACTGCTGTCAATGAGCCAAGCAGAGGGCATTAATCTCTTCAGGCAGCCCTGATCCCGCTGGGATGAAATGCTTTGAGCACATCATTTTAATTCTCTTAAAGCACACAGTTCACCTACAAGGTGCAATGTGGAAGACGAATAGTGGCAATAATAAATCCGGTTTTAATGTAGTGAAGGTTATTAAAGGACTCTGTGATATGGGTAAGTTTCAGTATTCAGCAGCCCTATAGTCTAGGAAACAAATCTGTAGAATATGGTTATAAATTTGGGATGAATATGGTTATAAAATCAGGATCAATGAAATGTTGCATTGTAATGTAAGGGTCATCCAACATCTTCATTTTTCATTCTGAATTATAAATCTAATCATTTAAATTGGCTTACTTATTTTTGCATTGGTGGGGTTATGCTAGACATTTGCTGACATCTGCAAATATCATATAGAAGGTGTAATTTATCCCACCTTAACTGGTAAAGTAAACTCTTCCCTCCAGAGACTGATAGAGCTGTCAATAAAGTGAGGTCTGTACAAGCTTCTACAAACTTCTGAAAATATTGTATGGACTGAAGTCTGAAGGTGTTATTAGGTGGAGGATTGTGGGTTTCACCTGACAATATACTGACTTAGAACAGCTCCTCCCAATGAATGACAGTTATACAATACTACATGTCATGATGAACAGTAATACATACTGTCCAGTACTCATTTCAAATAAATTCATATTTATAATATATATTATTATTATTATATTTTATTTTTTTTATTTAAAACTCCCAATACCTGATACTGTTTATTTAGTTTTAGAGATAATTCTGATCTTGAACAAGTGTGGTTTGCTGTTGACCTCATTGCTGTCAATCAAATGCCATTCATGTCAAATGGTCCTCATAGAATGACAATCATAAATAAACACCATGGTCAGTATGAGCTGGCATAGGACACTTTAGCAGGACATAATATGCTCAATAAAATGCTTGCCTGTGTTACTTAATGGGCACCTTAGAGGCTATTATATATGATGGTGATTGTTTTTAAGACATACAGAATCCCTCGTCCCTTGCAGTAGTGACCCATTACATTAGAGGTTGTAAATGTCATTCCACTTTCCCTCGATCACAACGAGTCAATATACCGCTGTAAAATAAAACATAAATATATAAAACATGAAAACCAACCATATGGATCGAAATAGTAAATGACTGAACCTAACATTTAAGCGGAGATGGCAACATGCTCCATGTAAAGATTTAGGCTCCATGTTATTAAAACTGCCTGCATGGGTTCGGGATGAGATGATCGTTTGGCTTGGAATCTGGACTCTCCATGCGCAGCCATGAAGACATAAGCGCGCCTAGAGCTTTTCTCGATCGTCTCCTCCCCTGTTTCTGCAGTGTTGACATACATGTTATACCTTATCTCGCCTATCTCCTTGCCCCGCAAGAGTAAGACAACGCTTCCATTTGCATATCGCCACTCTCCCTTTCCTTCTCGCCACCATGCGTTGCTTCATATCTGTTTTGTCCTGATGTGTGCGTGTTTGTGTGCGCGCGCCTGTGTGTATGAGCGTGTGCGTGTGTGCGTTCTCAGTCTCTCGCCATTCATTCACGCCTACACTTGTGTGCGGTCCTCTTTGGTTCCCGTTATTCAGCCCCGACACGAGGAACATCTTACTCAACATTATTGGGATCACATCTGCAAAGCTTAGAAATAATGGTCTCTGTTGAGAATTTATGTCAGATTGATGCCTGGGACGATTGTGGACGATGTCAATAATTTAATTCATTATTTACGCATCAACAACCGCACGTATGAGCATGGAGATGATCTCGGTGAAACGACGAAATGCAGGGATCTGAAATATTCTTTTTAGCTTTGTGCTATATACTGTATCGGTGGACACTGACAGCTGGATCAATTAAGAGGAACTAATCCGACGCCGTTAAGTTCCCTGAATGCTGAGGTAGGATATATGTCAAAAACAACTGCGAAGAGAGCCACCATGGAAATCTCTGCGTTGTCTCCAAGACGCCAGAGCAACAAGCCAACACCATTACATCTGTGTTCCGTGTGAGTGGATTTAGTGAGGCTTCCCGTCTCACAACATTTTCAGGTAGGGATTGTTAAAAAAAAACACATGTCCAGCTGAGATAAGGCGTTTTGCAAGTATTGGTTCCACCGCTGTGGGCATCAAACGGACGTCCCGTATGCTGTACTTTTTCATTAAACCCGCTCTATACTGTTAGTAGCTAATTTGGTTTTCATGCATCTGTAGTTTTTATTTGTGTGCTTGTGTCAGAGTAGATCAGCCGTGTCATTAACCATCAATCACTAAAAAATATATTTAGCCTGTCTCAATAATCTTGTGGGTTTCAGATGGCTGTCGATTAAATGTATTTAGAAATCTGGAATCTACTGTAATACGTGAAGTTATGTAAAGTATCCTTAATAATCCAGTTATGTGTTTTCTCACCAGTCAGATGAAGTTGATATTTTAAGTCCACATATTAAACAGACCCACTGACAGCTAATTCCAGGTAAGTTTAAGTTCTCAGGTAAATAGAACATTTTCACTAATAAATAAGCATCTGTACTTGTATTTATAAGATGTGTCCCCATATTTTATTTCTTAATTTCTATCATACTTGGTTAATATTGCTTTAATATCGTTTTTAGTATATGTGTATAATAATAATAATAATAATAATTATTATTATAATAATAATAATAATAATAATAATAATAATAATAATAATAATAATAATAATATATTTACTTTTTAATAATGAATTTACATGTAGTTAAGATAATCAGATTTTTTTTGTACCTGCATTGTTTCTTGGTAAATAATAATTTTGGCAATTATATAGTTTCGTAACAAGATGAGATAATCACCAACCCTTTATAAAAATACACCTTCTTGTAGATTGCTAGAACAGTATGACTCATTCTACATTACCAGAGGCTACTAGTAAAGGCAACAACTTTACCATCAGTAAAAAGCATACTGTACTGTAGCAATCCAGATAACACATTTGAGTTACAATGTATGCTTGAACTGGTTCATAATTGTGAGGAACTAAAAATGTCCAAAGAAAAAAACAAATTTGCACAGCTTGTCAATATTTTATGGTGAGTAATGCATAAAGGATGCCAAGATTTGAATGGTTGGACAAAATCATATGCTCATCATTATTTTAAATGTATTTTCATCTTGTTGGCTTTGATAGAAAAGCTTTTAATGCCATGTTTAATGATATTTTAAATACACAATCTTGATCTTGACAGATTTGTAGAGGTGCAAGTTGTAGCATCATATTGCTTCAGATGTTCAGTTCAGCTATTTCTGTGAATGGTATACCTTTTTAAAACCTGGTATACCTGTTTAAAACAACAGTACACAAAATGTGTTGTATACTGATGACACCTGATGATACGATCTGATCTTCCATATTTCCAGAGGTCTCTGTGAAGGACCTGAGGTGAAGCAGGTTCTACCCTGGCAGTAGACCCAGTGTGACTCCCATCTGCCTCCTAAGTCAACCATGCCGCTACGCCAGGGCATTCTCAGCCACGCTCCACCTTTCACCTCCTGCCTGTTGGCCTGCTTCCTTCTGGTCCTCCTCCCAGGACTCACTCACCTCTCCACGGCCAGCCCCGACCAACTGATGGCCGAACCCCCGGCCAACTGCTCCAGTGCAGAGGGGTGCGCCGAGGGGGTGGTGCTGCCCACGTGGAACCCCCTGAACCCCTCGGTGGGCGACAAGGTGGCGCGCGCTATTGTTTACTTCGCGGCGCTCATATACATGTTCCTGGGCATGTCCATCATCGCCGACCGCTTCATGTCCTCCATCGAGGTGATCACGTCCCAGGAGAAGGAGATCACCATCAAGAAGCCCAACGGGGAGACCACCACGGCAACCGTGCGCATCTGGAACGAGACGGTGTCCAACCTCACGCTGATGGCGCTGGGCTCCTCTGCTCCAGAAATCCTGCTCTCTGTGATCGAAGTGGTGGGCCACAGGTTCGAGGCTGGGTCCCTGGGCCCCAGCACCATCGTGGGCAGCGCTGCGTTTAACATGTTCATCATCATCGCCATCTGCGTGTACGTGGTGCCTGACGCCGAGACCAGAAAGATCAAGCACCTTCGGGTGTTCTTTGTGACAGCTGCCTGGAGCATATTCGCCTATATCTGGCTGTACCTCATCCTGGCTGTGATCACGCCCGGGGAGGTGGAGGTGTGGGAGGCGGTCCTAACCTTCCTCTTCTTCCCTCTGTGCGTGGTGCAAGCCTGGATAGCAGACCGCCGCTTGCTCTTTTACAAATACGTCCACAAGCGTTACCGCGCCGACAAGGCCCGCGGCATCATCATCGAGACGGAGGGCGATGGCGCCTTCACCAAAATGGACTTGGAGATGGACGGTCAGGGCGTCAACTCCCACACCCATCCCAAAGAGGTCCTGGACGGCATGTTGGAGGGGGTGGAAGAAGGTGGGGGGATGGGCCAAGGACAAGACCAAGAGGATGAAGCTCGCCGGGAGATGGCTCGGACTCTCAAAGAGCTGAAGCAGCGGCACCCGGACAAAGACATGGAGCAGCTGATCGAGATGGCAAACTACCAGGTGCTGGTCCAGCAGCAGAAGAGCCGGGCCTTCTATCGCATCCAGGCCACGCGCATGATGATCGGCGCGGGGAACATCCTGAAGAAGCACGCTGCAGATCAGGCTCGGAAGGTGGTGAGCTGCCATGAAGCCAGTGGCCAGGAGGAGGATCCGCACACCATCTATCTCCAGTTTGAACACTCCCACTACCAGTGCTTTGAGAACTGTGGCTCACTAAAGCTTTCCGTCAGCCGCCATGGTGGAGAAAGTGGCTGTACTGTGAAGGTACGACACAAGGTGGTTAAGGGGATACTGTTAATGCAGTGCAAGGTTCATTAAGGTTCATTTCAACGCCAGCCTGTTCTCCAAAAGGCTCCAAGTGTTATAAAACACTCATTCAAACTCAGTTGTTTGAATAATTAAGCTGTGTTTGAATCCTATATTGCACACAGTCTTCTTCAGGTGCATTCCCTGTTCCCACAGGTGGATTATCGCACGGAGGACGGCACAGCCAATGCCGGCTCAGACTATGAGTTTGCTGAGGGCACGCTGGTCTTCAAGCCCGGCGAGACGCAGAAAGAGTTCACGGTCGGCGTCATTGACGACGACATCTTCGAGGAGGACGAGCACTTCTACGTGCACCTCAGCAACCCTCGTATCGTGCACCGGGCCGAAGTGTCCGTCCTGGAGTCCCACTCCATCACCTCCAGCAACAGCGTGGCGGGCGGGGCCTCCTCCCACCACGTCTCCCCCAGAACGGCGCTAGGCAGCGTGCACACTGCCACCGTCACCATCTACGACGATGACCATGCCGGCATCTTCACCTTCGAGAGCAGCTCCATGCGGGTCAGCGAGAGCGTGGGCTGCATGCAGGTGAAGGTCCACCGCACGTCCGGGGCGCGGGGCAAGGTGGCGGTGCCCTACCACACTGTGGAGGGCACGGCCAGGGCCGGGGAGGACTACGATGAGGTGGCAGGCAAGCTGGAGTTTCAGAACGACGAGACCATGTGAGTGACAGTGTGTTTGCTTAGCTGTAAGGGTGTTTCCTTCTGCCTTTTTACTCTTGTGGATTATGAACGTCCCATTATCGCCCATCTCCACACTAGTCCACTCTTCTTTCCATAAGCAGCTCTGCGCTGAACGTCTGATACATATGCCCCTGTAAGCTCCACAGCACTTTGTGGAAGTCAATTTTCATTGGCTGTTAGCGTTGTCACTACAAGTCTGCATCCTAATTCCTGTGCTTCATTACTGTAGTACTGTAGTTCAGTGCTTTATTGACTCATTTTACATTTTTTCTATTAATTTAGGCAGTAACCATAGCCTACTTATTTAACAGATGTACAAGACCTGTAAACAGCCGTATCGTTAGGTTTTGCAACAAATTCCTCTGTTTAACATCCAACCTGGTCATGGTTGACTGACTTGGTTGAGTTACGTAGTTGGTTGTCATGCATGTCAATCAAAATACCTCTCTTGTCTAGTAGGTGGGTCTTAGCTAGTGCTGTGTCCCAGATGTTACGTAAGTAAAGGCTGGCTCTGCGAGACTATCACCACAGTAACATTATTGGCATTAAGAAATGTTATATTTATAAGTTAAATATTCGCTTTATTCGATCATTAGTCTTTTAGACCTTTCCAAACATTACGCTACAGTTGAGTTGGTGTTTTTTCTGTTTTACCATGCCTCACTGTGAAGCTATCTGTCTGACTGACTAGGAGTATGAGGACATGTCAGAGATTTGTTTTGACATTTTGTCAAAATTAGTCCAGCCCTTTCTGGTCCCTCCAGACAAAAGTTCCATTTTAGTATAGGGCTTCTTAATGGCGGTAAAAAAAACTATTGCCCATTAATGAAACTTACATATCAAGTTTTCTTAAGATGGATTGTAGGTGCGACATTCCAGGCAAAGCAGTGATGTCAAAATGGCCTAAGAATGCTGCTGTAGATTATAGCTTTAACATTAAACAACTTCTTTTCACGGCTCTGTTATTAACCCAGTATTACAGATGACACATTAGCATTTGTACTGGTGTTCGCACTTCCTAGATTAGGTAGGCTATTCTGGGGATGGTTTAAACGGTTGCTTATGAGTCATACATATATTGTAAAACGTTTACATCTTTAGGGGAAATGGGAGCAGGAGGATAGATGAATATAATCATATAGCAATATTTTTTGGCTCCTGTACAAAAGCATCAAAGCATATATTGTGAATGAAGTGGGAATAACATGCTGCAGCGCAGAGAGCTCCTCTGGGAATTTGTTGTAAAAGGGGCAGGGAGAGTGTTTTCCACTTTAGAGAACGTTAAGATTGGAGGATTTGTACAATGCCTTTGAGAGGAAATCACACAAACAATTACCACATAAAGAAGAAGGGTTGTTGAACAGCTGAAAATATTATTTTCATTTCACAGGTCAAGAAAGCTGAGCAAATGCTCCTTCCTGTACGTCACATAACTGGTTTTGCTTCTCTCTAAGTTTCTATTCTACTCATACAATATTATCCCGTGGGCCGTGGGTCATCTGGCGCCTTTCTGATGACAGATGCCAGAATAGCGAAATCAGAGCTTTTAGATACTATGCTACTGTACATTTAACTAGCCTTGCCAGACCATCCTGATCTCACGAGCTTCAGTTTGACTTTGCCACGAGAATCAGTCTGGAGTCAGTTGAGAGGCAAGCACTTCCTTTCAATTCTGTCCGGTATCTAGTGTGTGACCAATCAGCATCGTACTGGTAGCTACGGGTGTGGTTTAGGTGTGATGGCAGCAAAAGCAACTCAAAAACAACAATGGCGGTCCCTACAGATAGACAGATGGTTCATCTAATCACCTGCCAAGTATATTTTTTGCCTGCCCTTTTATAACCAGTTTCGAAATGGTTGTGTACATAACTATATGCACAACTATATATGATTGTGTGTGTAACAACCATCTGGTGTGTCAGGTTAACATTTAGGCTACAAACATCTGAAAGAGTGGAGACTTGCTTACATGCTGATCTCTAAAATGCAGTGAATACAGGTTAAACATAGGTAAAGATGTTTATGTTGTCCACTACCTTTTTCAGAATGGTAACAGACATCAATGATTCATTACTATATATTAGGCGTAGAGATCTATTTCTACCGCAGTTTTCATTGGTTTTATTGTGTCAATATTTATTATTTTATGATTTATTCTGTACTTTATCTGGGTTTTTGTTATTATGTAAAACACTTTTAATTTCTGTGTAAAAAATGTGCTATAGGAATAAAACGTATTTATTTTACACAGGCAGAGAGACAAATAGAGAAAAGTGTACAGATAAAGCATATATCATTTGAATATTGCCTGGAAGGAATTACAGTAATCACTAGGCTTGCACAAGTGTGAGTGCTAAATATTTTCTTTTTATAAACAGATCAAAGCTGTTATACAAAATGGTTTCTAGCACAACATAAGGGTGCAGCAAATAAAATAGAAAATATTAAAACTAGACACTAGGGCTACATGAAGTGTACGTGTGTTAAATGAGTCAGTGTGCGCGGGGAGGATTTCAGGACCGGTGTGTGTGGGTGTATTATTTAGGTCGTTTGTGTGGGAGAAATGGCAGGTGAATACATTGTGTCAGAAGAGACAGCAGAGATCCCTGCTTATCTTACTGTGTTGCAGTTCCCTTTAGAATATGAATACATTTGTCGGTATATTAGTTTTCTCCTCTAATTTGTTTGTGTCTGTGTTTTTCTTTCATCTATGGTCACGCTCAATTGAATCACACAGCAAACCTTTTAGGTTCTTCAAGCTAGGAGCAATAATTTCAGTTTCTCAGCAGAACCCTGTCTTTGCGTTTGCCTAGTACGCTATCGTAAGGCTCCATCTGAACCCATGTTTTCTAAGAACAATTGTGTATGCTTATTTTAGAACACGGTTTCTCAGAGGAACAGGGTTGTATGTAACACCCCGTCTATCTGTGGAAAAGATTCTGAATGCTTCTTTCTCAGATTGATGCATCCATCTACCATTGTGTAGTGTATGTGTGTGTGTATGTGTTTTGAACCCAAATCAAACAGGAATATTTACTGCTGGTATGTAAGTCAGTACAGTGACACTAATGTAGGCCTACATTAATGTATAGCGCAGTACTGCATTGGGAAGCACATAGCTGGACCAGGTGCACATGTTCCTATTGGCCTGTCTTTGCATAGCTCCACCCCCAGACCATACACACTACTGTTTAACCCTTGTAATGTCCTCTGGGTCAGAATGACCCAAATCACTTGCACTTTGTGGCAGATAGAAGGCGCTAAACCTACTTCTACAGCTTACACACACATATGATGTACACTGCTGGCACAACAAGATGCTAGTTTGAAACCTGAGGACAACAGAAGTGTTAAAAGGTACATAAAATAACACAAATACATAAAGAAATAATTAATAAATAAGTACACACAGCAATGACAATTGAAAAACACACAAATCATACACAATCAGATGGCGCCGCCGGGTGGCCAAATACGAGATTTCTGAGTACATTACGAGGGTTAAAATAAAGTATTGCTTAGGCAAAGTGTCATTGGGTCTGTAGTTAATTCGCTGTAACCACTAACTCTGTTATTCATGTCTAATAGAGGGTATGTCACAGTTGACATTGGTGATTAAGAACAGTTATCTCAGAGAACAGGGTTCTGCATGGCACCACATATTATGCAGCTTGAGCATACAGTATATACCATGTTATCCTAATGACTTGGCAGCTTCACACAGCAGAAACCACTGCCAAGGTTGGGGAGGATTTCATGGAGTGTCAGATGAGAGCATGTAAATATCAGTTCACATATTCTCTCCTTTCTGACGTGATTTAAAGGCTAATTCGGATCTTTACAAGACAACTGCACTTCCATTTCTGATCTTTTCTCTTCAAGGTGATCATGCCTGTCAACCTCGTATTGATTGTTTGATTACACCCAGGACAGTCAGCTGGTTCACGCACCACCGTAATAATAACTATTATTATAATTGTATGCAAGATGGGTAATAGGTTGCCATCCCTTTTGTTAAAACTAAACATACAGTATATCCAACTAAATTGGCTGCAAAAAAGTAAACAACTGTGAAAGCCTAGAGATCAGATCTGTAAACTTCCATTCCCAATAAGTAACGGCAAGGAACAGCATGGAATCATGGGGAATTGGTATACAGCGATAGCATCATGCTTCACTGTGTAGGCTTACTACACTTTCAAAGTAAACTCAACTCATGGAAGGCCCAATATAATTCCAGAATTGTAATCTTTTAAAATACCTTTTTAAACTTCGAACTAAACAACATTGAACAAACATGTAGTTGTTAGTGTTTTTAAGGTCAGTTTACTTTATGTGTGTTTTGGCATGTATTCATGCATTTTACGTGTGAAATTAACTATTGTACCGAGCTGCATGTTAGTACAGACAGCATTACCAATTTATTGCCAACATAAAAGTATTGACAATTTATTGTTAGCAATTATAAAAGAAACAGTTTTAACCCTCATGAACTAGCTCTTTGTGTCAGATAGAAGGAGCTAAACCTAATTCTACAGCTTACACACACATATGATGTGCACTGCTGGCACAACAAGGTGTGTGTTTGAAACCCAAGGACAACAGGTGTAAGGGTTTCCTGTCTTGCCGGCAGGACACCCACACTGACATTACGTGCACCTGGGTTGATTAGGGAATAGGCTTCACCTGGGTGTGTGTTAGGATATTTAAGGCTGGGTTTGGTACTGTTTCTTTGTGGGTTTTTGCGTTTAACGTGTACACTTTTAAGTTGAAAAGGATACCTTAAACCGTCTCACGTCTCCTTTGTACTTTGATTGACCTTTTATTAAACCTTTTTGGAACTACGCCTGCTTTTCGCTGTTTTCCTTTTCGTTCAGCGCCTGCACTCGCACACGGCGTGTGACAGAAAACCCACCAAAGCTTTTGTTTTCTTTCAAGTGCAGTTTTTTTTGTTGGTGACTCCGGATATGTGCACAGCGGCGGACCCGTGGGTCATACTGGACCAGCTAGCGGCGGACATGGCTCGGATTGGCTTGCCGGTGCCACCGAGGACCCCAGGTACGGTCACCATGGAAAGCCTGAGGAAATTAATGGACCAGATAATGGTGGACGTGGCTCGGCGTGGCTTGTCATTGGCACCGAGGGGAGAGGGCCGGATGACGGCGGACTCGTTCACCGGTAAGGCGTTTACGTTCGCTCCTCTCCTCCCAGAGCTGGACGTCTCCGCCTACGTGGAGACGGCTCCCGGCTCGGTGATGAAACGCAGTTTGGCTTTGTCACGACCGGGAGTCGGTCCGGCCAGCGACACCCGGGTGTCCGAAATCGAGCGGTTCGATGGTACTCCCGGGACCCTCGGGATCTTCCTCGATAGATGTGCGGTGGATTTTGCATCGCTCGAGGAGGATCAGAGGGTGCGGCACATGGTGCTGCTGTTCGCTGGTCGGGCTCTCAAGTGGGCGGCGGCGCGCCTTTACGATCAAGGCCCACAACTACCCTGTTATCGGGAGTTTGTGGAGCAGCTCTGGGCTACGTTTGGCGCTGATGAGGTTCGAGAGGGTACCAGAGATCGGTTACCACCGATTCTCCCGGCTACAGCAACGCGGTCAGGGAGTACCCCCGACTCTGAGCCAACGTGGTTCGGGGAGCCGGTAGCGGTTGGCTACGCAACTATTGGCCACCAAAGGGGGTCAAGACAGAGACGGAGAAGGCAGTCTCGAAGGGTGTGTGGGTTGCTCGAGCCGGTGTCTCAGGCTGCCACGGCTGTGGAGCATCCACCGGTGTCTCAGGCTGCCGCACCCGCGCAGCGCCCACCGGTGTCTCAGGCTGCCACGGCTGTGGAGCACCCACCGGTGTCTCGGGCTGCCACGGCTGTGGAGCGTCCACCGGTGTCTCGGGCTGCCACAGCTGTGGAGCGTCACCCGGTATCTCAGGCTGCCACGGCTGTGGAGCGTCCGCCGGTGTCTCAGGCTGCCACGGCTGTGGGGCGTCCGCCTGTGGCTGCGTCCACCGGTGTTCCAGGCTGCCGAGGCCGTGCAGCGTCCACCGGTGTTCCAGGCTGCCGAGGCCGTGCAGCGTC
>JAODUG010064758.1:0-19066 GCA_027564795.1 Aphredoderus sayanus
CCCCCTCTCTCTCTCTCTCTCTCTCTCTCTCTCTCTCTCTCTCTCTCTCTCTCTCTCTCTCTCTCCTCCCCTTAAGACTCTCTCTCTACCACTCTCCCTCTCTTTATCTCACACACACACACACACACACACGCACACACGCACACATGTTATTTCTCTGGCTCTTGAACACAATCTGGTACTTGCTCTTTAGATCTAATCTATGCTCCAAATCCCCCTCCAGGCCCTCTGCTGCCCTTGTTGTCTTGCTAGGAGGAGACCCTCCCCCACAGCCCCCCACACTACTGGGCCCTTGCAGGGAGACAAGGAATAGAGGGGCCGACAGACTGTTTGATGGGGGGCTTTGTTCTGTTTTCATTACAGACACACACACACACATTACACACAGACCTTCCAAATTTGGCTGTTGCTGGGGCAACCATATTATCCCGGAACCTCGTGTGCGGATGATGTGAATGCGGACATGCACACGCATGACAAACATCACACACCTTTTAATTGTCCCTCAGCCATATTGTGGTATGACTTGAATGGGCTTATTATTTCATCATTATAATGTAGAACAGGTGTTACAGAGTATCTTAAAGCTCGTTGAAGGAAGCACACATGCAAGAGCGTTTTAATTACCATAATGACGGTGGACCAGTCCCTCAACCGCATGTTTGTGAATTTCATTCGCTTCAACTGCCGTTCCCAGCTCCCGGCAGACCTGTGACTAATGTTGCCAACAATATTTCCTCTATTTGCTAGCACAGACTCATTGCCCTCCTAGGTGTGTGCACTAACCTCTTCTTTCCAGGAGACGCAATAAAACAAACCAACTGTTTTAACTAAGCATACACCCTAAGGACCACAACAAAAGAGTAGTTTGTGTCAAAACAAGAGATTACAGCAATGGTGTTCTACGACACCGTTGTTTATTGGCATAAACAGAATAGACTTTCCAACACATATGGAAAGAATATTTTTGGATCAATGACATTTTTAAAACTTTTTTCTCTGTCTCTTTCATTATTATGCACATAAATGTGTTGTTTATAGCAACACTATAACGTTGCCTGCAGGTGAAATATGAAACTGGCTGAAAAAGAGTGAGGCATGTCAAAGAAACAGTTCATGGTGAGCCAGTGCATTGAGGTCCATAATTGGATCCAAAAGTGTGCAAAGCTTATAAAAACTACACATCAATAGATGAGAATGAGACTATTTTGCATAAATGCACACTAACTGTTGATCTTTGTGTTTTAAGACAAATCTTTCCTGTTAAAGCAAAGCCCAGGCCTGCATATACTATATGTAGTGCAACACTCCACAAGCAGGATTTCATAGAATATACTATTACATTCCATATTAAAAGAGAACGGTGGTAATACATTTAAATGCAGGAACCTAAACCAACCTTAACTAAATTTAAGATATGCATCAAATGTCTTAAAACACTTAAAGCATGAAACACTTTCAAATATTTTTAATAGTTGGCTTCTTCAGAACCAAATGTAAGGGAATTCCGATTCTGTGAATGTCTTCAAATAAAGGTTTATGTTGAAGTTAGATACTTCCCAGTTCCCACTTTTTCCTGAACTCAGCAATGCCATACCCCCAGAACTCTATATTTCTAGCCCACTTCACTGTTGCTGTAGATGCAACTGTCCACATAAGTGTAGGTAGCTGTATGTGGAGGGTTATAGAACAGAGTGTGGCTTGAGGAGTATCCCTTTGGAATAAAGACATTAGCTTAATAAATCCAGGAGTGTCCCTTCAAAATAAAGCCGTTTTCCTATAATGCTGTTACTCTCCGACCCAGAATCCCACATTAAATCCCTATGAAGCTATCTAGCTGCCAGGGAATCTCATCCCATTAGCCTGGCAAAATGGCATGTGGTTATGGTCGTAAAACTCCTTCCCTTTTCCTCCACCACCCCACCCACACAAACACTGCCCTGTCTGTCTGCCTGATCAGCCTGGGGTACAAATCTATCCATATCTGTCTCTCTTTTCTTCTATTGTGCATCTCTATCTGCAACCGCTGTATATCTCAATCAGGAGGTCTAATGCTACATTTGTTAAGCCCCAGTCAAGGCTGCTGAGAATCTCATGATCTGTGCATGAGAGGTTGTGGGTGACCAGCCACTGACCCCAAGGCCAGTGAAGGCTTTAGGATGCCATCACAAAGGTATCAGCACTTGACTGACTAGGTCAGTCCAACTTGTCTCACCAGCTTCCTTCATACCCAGTTGTTCTTGTGAGACAAACACTACATATTCTTAGCCTTCTGAGACCCTCCTTATCCTGCATTGGTTTTCACTTAGCTAAGCAGTCTATACACAATTTGTTTGCGGTAGAGGTGATGCTCATAGGATTCAATCATAGCTTCCAGCTGGAAACTGGACCACTTTCAACCGTTTTTATTTTCAAACACAGACACTATTTGCTTTGTTTACTGGCAGAGTAAAACTGAATGTGGCAATTTATATAGGATGGTGTCACAAAGATAACATGCCTTTGTGAGACCTTATGGCCTCATTTATTATGGTCATTAATTATACCATTAAAGAGGGAGTGTGCATTTTGTCAGAGGACAAAGAGTTAAGATGGATTCCAGCAACTACACAAAAACAATGGCATGTTTGCACATGTATGCATATGAATGCATATGTGCACATTTAAACAATATGGTCACTTCTGTTCTGCAAAGGTCTGCAAAAGTTGTTCCACATAACCATTGTCACTGGAGACAAAGCATTCATTCTACTCAGTATTATACATAAATACACCACAAAAAAAACCTACCCGAAATGTGACATTTCTAAAATACTTTAGAAACAGATACATCCTCTTTCAGATATCACAATATGCAATATCACCAGAATAACACAATAAGATACATCATTTTTTTATATACAGCAGTACAACCATACTGTATATACTGTATAGTATAATTAGTTAATCAGAAAATAATTTGGTCAATTTGTTTTTCTGCAGTAACCATTTTAACAAGAGTTATCCTCAGTCATTTTGTTTTTGTTTTTATTTAAAAACCTACCTCCAGTGACTTTGAAAGCAAATTTCCTTCATTTAGGTCAGCATATCATTTGGTTACTATGCAAAGCAAATGCCAAATCGAAAAAAAACCCAGCTTTATGTATCTGCCCAAAGTAACCTGCCGATCATCGCCATTATTTATGAGTCTTTCTCATTTTAATTGAATGACCAGTATACCTGAGACTGATTTAAAATCAGGTGTGAAACATGACTCTTTGTTTCTTTCTAACCAATCCACAATTCACAACTCAGGTGTTAACAGACAGCCCCATATGCCCCCTCTGCCTGTGATGGAATAGTCAAACAAATTGCAGGGTGATTATCTTCATGGTAAGAAAGGAAGCCACTTCTCGGAAATACAGTTAGAACCAGACACAGTCTCTCCTATGTGGCTGCATTTTCCCCTACAGATGTAGGGAAATGTAATGCAATGTTAAATTCTGTTCCCATTCAAATTGTAAAATAGCTTTTTATACAGCAGGGCAGCAGGACTCTATACATCTAGCTTCAAGTGCACCTGGGTACGCACCTGAAAATATATGTGTTTCAATGACGTCCCTCAGAGTGTCTGGTTATAAATCCACTGGATGGCCAACCATATGTCCTGGAATATGCATGCGCTTTAAAGTCCTCCTGTCCTTCAAGATACAATTACAGTATCTACTGTACTTAGCAATCAGACAAAAGTAAACATTGGGCACCATTTAAAACATAGATAAGACTGTGGGGCTTTTTGTTCCCAAGGAAACTGTATTTCTGAAAAGCACTTTTCAGATATGGCAGTTGTATTTGCATGTGCATGAGCAAACTACTACTATGTTTTACTTTCCAGTACAACATATTGGTAGGGTTCCATGTGACAGCATTTTGGAAGGTATAGTCAGTATTTGCAGACTATATGTGAGACCATATAAATAATTGGGGTATCTGCCTAATTTAATGGGACTCCTTGATTTCGTAGTATGAGCCACTATACCTCCCCTGACAGCCGCCCATAGCTTAAATATGTATTTACAATCCAGGTACAACAGGTGTCTTTGAATTAAGCATGTCCTCTTTATCAATTTCCACATTGTCTTTTTCTTCACTCTGCTGCTGCTGCAGATTTTCAAAGAAACCCACTCCTTGGGGAAATCAGTCTTTTCAGTAAAGGGACCACAATACAGGATCTAGTGAAGCTTGGTTTTAAGTTTGTTTTAAAAGATATTGATGTGCACTCCTCAATAACATTATAGCGCCCCCAAAACAGCACATTTCTGCCCCTGCTCACTGTGGGGATGGCTATAGCTGCAGGGTAGAGAAGGGGGTGAGCATAAGCTCTGCAAGGTGAAGGCTGAGCTAACTTGCATCCAACATGTCGGTCAAAGATAACAACAAGAGTGAAATAACAACAGCAACATGAAAGATAAAACCTCTCCAGCACAGTGCTGGAAAATGGATTACATCTCTAATCCCGAGGGGATAGGTTTAAAGATGCCAACAAACAGGAAGTACAGTAGATGAGGGGATGAAGAGGGCTGCTCTTAGCATCTGTTCCCTGCTGTATTTTGACATCATCCTCCACGAGACCACTGTACAATCAAGATGTACACCGTACTGGAGGAGGGATGCACAGTTGCCAAAATAACCAAGCTTACTGGTTGATTCTTTGCAACGTTTTAGTGTTTGTAGGAGCAGAGGCAGGACAAAACAATATACTGTATGAAATGAAGAAACTAATGAAAAAATTATAAAAATAAAAATAAAATTTTAAAATGATATAATAAAATTCCCTGACAGCCTCTTACATCGCGTCTCAACTCATATGATAGCTTTACATGAAGACATTTTGATGCCGGTGCTAGATGGTGGCTGACATTTTTTGGATTATCGGTTGGTTGGAACCAGAGGCTAGCATGTCACATTAGTGCTATATTCGGTCAGACAGCAGGAGACACAGAAACAGTCTTGGCTGATCGGGGTTGACAGTTCAGCTCTCTCACTATGTCCGTTCTTTCAGACAACTCGGCTTGACATGCACAGATGAGCATGCACAAGCAAGGTGACACCAGGCCTAGCGTCAGAGAGCACCAAAACTGTTGTGCCCAAACACTTTGGGTTGATGTAGAGTGACACCTCACAACAAGTCAGGAGAAGTGTGTTTGCCAACACTCTTATAAACTCTACAGAATCACAAGCACTCTGTATCAATCATGCATGAAATATTTCAGTAAAATATGCAGAACTATCTTGTCTACATTTAAATTACATTTAAAATTCTAAACAAAACATATAGCTATACAAATTACAATAATGCAACAGTTCACCATTGATATTTGCCTCTTTCTTGGTATTCGCAAGACAGCTAAACCTTTTTCTAACAAGAAAGAGCATTTTTTTCTAAAGGTCATTTCTGACCACCTATAGGAAACTTCTGATTTAGAGGCATAGACTGGTCCCATGAGAGTTCATCCACACATTGTGTTGGAGTTCAGCCTTGGTCTGGCCAATAGGGTCAGCCCAAAGTATCCTAATGAATCTACAGGAAATTATACATTGGCAAACAGCAGTGCCACACTAATCCATCCAGCTTTAGAGTAGGGCAAAGTACACTGTGTGTGCGTATGCATGAGCAGCGAACATGTGTGATTGTGAGAGAGAAAGATGATAAATGAGAGGGAGAGATCAAGAGAAAGAGAGAGTGAGAGCTTCTTATACAACACCTCATCCACTCTAACCCTCCTTTCAAATTCCCTTCATCAGGAAGGCTTAGAAAGACAGGATTACAACCAATTACAGTCCCCCCTTGGATACAGTGGAAGCAGGAGTCTGGGGATCAGATGTATATTGTGGTTGACCCAAAATGACCAGCCTGACAACGGACTGCTGATATCCAATACACTTATGTGTTTAGAGGATTATTATACACATTAGGTTGGTCAGTACGGGCTATGTGGGTAGCTCCTTTGGCTTTTAGGAATTGTAAAATGTAAGTTTTATAACAATTATAATAAAATGGATAAATACATATAATATTATAATTAATAATATAATAATAATAATAATAAGAAGAATTATTATTATTATTATTATTATTATTATTATTATTATTATTATTATTATTAGTAGTAGTAGTAGTAGTAGTAGTAGTAGTAGTATATTATTACTATTTTTATTGTTATTTGATGTATAGTGCCTGTTTTACATAAGAACTTATGTATAAAACACACCATACAGTGTATACAGACAGTTGTTTCAATCAAAATGACTCGAAGGTTATAAAGTAAACTCACCAAAACCTCCTTGGCCTTCCGATACGGAAAGGTGAGCATGGCATTTTGTAGGTTTGTACTTTGACAGTTTGTGGGAGATTTCAGCTCACTGGTTTAATTTGGACTTTGGCTCTCCCAAGCTTGTATGATCTCTAGCCTCTTTTGGCATCAAGAAGCAAAGCAAAAAGGCTTTCCCACTTTTCTTAATTCATCCTTCCTATGTGGTCTGTTTCTGTCAAACTTTTTATGCAAATTGCCTAACTTTTTCTCATTAAATCAGCAGAAGGATCCCCAGCATCTGTAGTATGACTCAGGTTCTTTGTTGAAGAAGAATTTTACTCCTGTAGCACCGCTGTAAACATGTGACTACTGGCAGAAAATAACATCTTCGACTTGTAGGCCTCAGTCTTCTTTCCATCTCATCTCCTCCTTTCCTTTCACCTCCTCACATCCATTCACGCCTCTTTGGAGTTCCTTTGTTGTTATCTTCATCTTTTCTCTCCTCCACTGTCCCTCCTCCTCCCTGCCTTCCTCTGTGGTGTGATGCAGAGCACCCCAGTTAGCCTGATGCAGCAGCTGCAGTCTGAATAATGGAGGCCCTGCCGATCCAGCCCAGAAAACTGCCTCTCCTCTGTATTCCAGAGGGCTACAGCTACATGCTGCTTACCCTGGTACAGCTGGCCGGAGGGGGATGAGGGCTAGACGTCCAGGACACATCCACATCTTAACCTCCCAGAAGAGGAGTCACCTATCTGCAGTGGCAGCAGGTTTGCTTGCCTAGTGCAACAGCATCACTCTAACCCTGCCAACACTGCAGAGATTATGTATGCCAGTAATTGGTTACTGTAGCAACGGGATGGGGTAACAGGCATGGGCGGTTTGGGGGTGGGGTGGATTTGTGAGGGTGCAGATCTTTGGTTGCCTATGTGTAAATGTCCTATCTGTTTTACCTATCATTGGTTCATTCATTCAACTTAGTTATTTGGTCACTCTGTCTCAAATAAAACTCAGAGACAGTAATGCTCTACATCACAGAGAGGTTTGCATTATGGATAATCGGTTGCTTTCCATTTTGGTGTCAACAAGACAAGCTATGTTTAACATTTAAACATTTAACTTCCTTGGCTAGGCCTAATGCTAATGCATAATATGGTCAGAGAACATCAATAAAAATAGTATAAAAATAAACTAGAACTCACCATATGCCCCTTGCTCTGGAAAATGTCTTGTCGACGCTGAAATAAATAACAAAAGTGAAGATTAACACATTTTTTTATTGTTATCACACACAAATTATGATAATTTATTTAAGATAAGTGTTTCCACACGTTAGATAATAAAATGACACAGTATTAGCAGGCAGGATACAAAGATGAATAAAAATGGTCTGAGAAAATCTATTTAGTCAAACGTGTCAAACACCAGATTATTTGCAGTTACCTTCCTGTTAAACTGCTAAACAGATGGACTAGTGCTGTAATTCACATCATGTACATTATGTTGCAGCAAATACATTGGCATTGTTGCATTGCAAAATAAAGACTTTCACCTTGATAATAATTCATATATAGACACCAGATGGCATATGACCAAATCTCACACCTCACCAACTGTCTGTGCTCTTTTGAGCACCTATATTTCTAAATGAAAAAGTGTGAAAATGTCCACTTATTGCAGAGAGAATGAGAGAATGGGCACAGGAAGATAGAGTTACCCTAAATAACGTATGCCATCTTTCCAAGGATGAAAAGATGATTATGTTTGGTATTTTCAAGATAAATTAAAGTTGTCCTGGGTCTAATCCATGACCCCACTTAACAATGTCATTAATAGTGCATTAGCATTTTCCTGATTTACAGATTATTTAAGTGGTTAAATTGGTGGTCTCTACATAACAGAAGACAATATATTTAGGGAGTTCTACATTTGGGAAGTGAGCATGCACAGAATAAGTGATCCAGTAGATGGCACTGTGGTGTATAAGAAACTATAAGAAGCTATAATATGCTTGACAGGTGAACATTCTTTATTGACTGGAGTCAACAGTCTGCAGAATGCTGTGTTTCACGTGCAAACGTACTTTACAAAGGTAAGACGTCTTGCCACTTATAACCAAATGTTCCAATGTTAATCTGGCTAATCTAATATCTACCTATATAAATACAAACCTGTGCCATGCCTTGACACAGGGCACTCCCTAGATTATACTATAACACATCACAATACAATCACAAAGTGATTTTGCTCTTGCACCATACAATATAATCACAAAATGAGCACCTGCCTTTCTAGTAGTGGTGCTGGTACTGACCAACTATTAATACCATTATTGGTACTGTAGTACTGATACTATAAGTAGGCCCAGTAAATTGAGCCATCAATGTTAGTTGGGAGGGGTAGAAAACAATGTCAGCCTTTGCTGTGCTGTAGGGAAAGGAGAAGATAGCGAGGAGTGCCAGCCCCTCAGCAGTGTAGGAGGCAGATTCAAACCAAACTATTGTGTTTATAATGTTGGTTTCAACAACAAGGGGAATCAATAGATGTGCCTTTAAGTTGTTCTCTCTGGATATTTTGCATACAATATGGCATTAGTCTCAAGGGCCCCTACAGCTGTCTATGGAGAAATACGTCTGACCTCACACTTGGGTTTCCCCCTGCTGTGCAGGTTTGATCATATATCCATTCTGAAGCAGCACAGTGTAGTAAGTGCTTAGACTGTCTCTAATAACCACAACCAACAGTGTAAACATGTTTCTTTTTTTGTTCTATACTTTTCTTTCTTTAAAAAAGAATAGTTGAACTGTGAAGACAAACAGTTGTCTTGATGGCTATGTTACTTTGTGTGAAGCTGTCGCTCTTGTATTGTGCACCTTACCGGCCTGGCCGGCTGGTGTTGGTGCTGTGTGCACCGTTATTTGTGTTTATCAATGTTCATTTACTTTTGTAATCCCCCCCCACCCACCATTTTCCCAGTTAAATAAAGGTTTCATAAAAACATTAAAATAAGTCAGCTGGCACCCTGAATGCTGTCCACCCTTTGTGTCCCAATGGACTGTGTGGAATTCAGACCTCTACTACTCATCTTCCAAGGGATGTCTCCATGGACGGGATTAGTCAGCATGTTTTCTGGAATCATTACTCAAGAACCTCCCAGGAATCTGACAACCAACGCTGGGAATAGACCAGGCAAACAGCTAGAGCAACAGTAGAGTTCTGCATGAAGTGGAATATCTATGAAGATTTAATCACCACCTAAAATGAAGTGGGGGAGCTGCTTTGAGAAGGTAGTGCGTAAAATATGATAAATCTATACAGTGCTGTGCAGAGTATTCCATATGTAATATAAATCACTCAGTTGTGAGGAACTGAAGGAACTGCTTTTAGAAAAAGTTAGTATTTTTTAATTTAAAACCAAGGGTAGAAATTGGACAGTATGCTAATGTGTTTTTGTGGTATCAGTTTTACTTTAGTAATGTAATGTAAAGCAAAAGTACTTACTTCCCATTGTTTATGTTTCTTTTACATTTTAACCCTTGTGGTGGATTACTGGAACTAACAAATCTACAGCTTCCTCTTTCTGAGAAAGTCCCTGCAGTGAAAGGAAACTTGTCTAGGGGTATTTGTTCACTGAACAGTGGTAATCACGAACCTGGAAGAAGTTGGCAGATAACAGTCTCTCTCACAAGTGACTCCCCTCAACCCTTCCAAAGGGTTGTGGGATATGTTATTGGAATTCATTCATTCATGTTTTTTATGCTTTAAATATGCTTTATTAAGCGTACAAGTATTGGTATTAGACTAAAACACTTTTTTTTTTTAAACAGCTCTAGCTAAACAAATGACACAAAAATACTTATGCTGTGCCAGCACTGTTCATCTGAGGTATATTCTTAGGAGAGGAAAGCTGTTTATATGTATTTCAGCAAGGAAAATAATTTCCAAACCTTGTTCTGTGGGTCTCACCCATTCTCAGGTTTCATGGAATTCACATAAAATGAAATCAAGCAGGGTGTGGTGACAATCTGTGGATAAAGACTTCTAAAATACCTGCAGGGAACGAACAATAAGCTGTCCTTCTCTCAAGATTGAACAATATTGCCTCCAGCACTAAAACCTGCTGTTAACAGTAATAGATGACTGTAAAACCTGAAGATTTCTCAATAATAATAATGAACAATTACATATGTTTGAAGTCACTTTTATCCAAAGCAACTTACTGAGTACAGTTAAAGAATTAAGGAGGAAAAAGATGAGACATATTACTCAAGGATGTCTAAAGGTACTGTAGGTCAGTTTTGCTGGAGATTGCACCCATGACCTTCCGGTTGGGAGTCAGCCACTTTAACCACTGTAAGCTATTTCCCGCTTTACTAAGCACAGAACATATAATAAGTCGAAATTCACATGGTCACATTATGACTCCAGTGTTGTGGTGGTCAGACTACATGCTTTTGAGATGGGAGATACAGTTGTTTCCACTTAGGGGATGGAACACAAATGAATAAGCTGCTCTACCTTGTTTACCATTTTGAAAATGATGTAAGCAGTTTTACAAGTCAAACATCAGACCAGAAGTTAAAACCAGAACATATACTGTAGAACTATTATTTCTTTAGATACCGAGTTTACTCAAATATCACATTACTTGTATAGCAATACTGTTTTATTTAACCAAATGTTACCGATAGTACCATACTTGCCTAATATCCAACTTATTATGTAGTGCTTTCATTGTCATAATGCGATATAATATTTATTTATCCTGTAAAATATCAGTGAACGAGTCATTCCATGATGAAAATAAAGGTAGCACAGGCTGGGCAGGACGATGTCAATGATAAAGACCTGACACCAGTGAGAAACAACTAACTTTTAAGCTTATTAGCACAGCAACAAATGTTCTGTTTATTCTCTGAAAGAATGATGGGATGAGTAGACAAAAGTATGATATAAGAAATTCTCTTGTGTTCATGCATTAGTATGCTATGAGTCATGCACATTCAAATCCCACAGTACGTGTGGCCTAGCCCTCTTTCTGTTGCCTGAAAGGGACATCCCATAAATACAATAGACTACTTGGGATAACACAGCAAATTGTTTCTTGATGCCTATTATTCTCTTTCAACCATGTTGTGTCTAAATGCCAACACCCACTGGCGGTGGCGTTTGGTGGCACATGAAGAAATGCAACGTTTGAAATGTGAAGACAAAATTGACACAGCTAAAAAATCCATAGATATGCAATGCATGTTCCGCTGTCGTCCACCATGCAAGGTTTAGAACTGGGTTCTACAGCACAGCAGTCTGCAGGGCTCTCAAACTGTTCCTTCTGCAATCTAGATTTAATCTAGTTTAAAAAAAAATTTGTTAATAATATGTTTAATAGCCTTTTAATGGTATTCAGAATACTGTGTGTTTACATTTGTTATTGTTATGTTTTGTCCCAATACAAGATTCACTTAAATATTAATACAAGTGGTGGAAAACCTATAAAATATTGAACAAGTAGAAAATAAACAACACTACGATCCAAACGCTATCCATTATGAAGAACCATTTCATCTCAAAATGAAAAGTAGTACTAACCAAAATTCAAGCATCAAAACTTTATACGGTCTGCTACAGATTGGCATAAAGTGCATAGGTTATATCTTACTTAAAATGGTGGAGGCTGTTGAATTTTGAGAGCAAAAGGTTTCTAATGTGGAATGAAGAAAAATTGAACTCTGAAGGTGGAAGTTTAGATGAATACGACGGCTGTCAACATTCTCTGAATGAGGTTCATTCTGTCATTAACACCTACACATACGGCCATTAACTGAACTTCACAACAATGATGTTTCAGAACAGAAATGGGATATAATATCAAGGAGAAACAACCTCTAGACATGCTCTTATATTGGCCAGGCTCAAAAGTATGATTACTGCAACAATAGCAAACCTCAAGTCACGTCTGCACTGCATATAGGCTCAGTGTGGGCTGAATGATACCATTGATGGGAGATGAGAGTAAAGTAGAAGAATGTTTTCATTTATGCTACAGTACAGAGGCGTACAGTGTGTGTGAACACACTTGTACACACTGGCTCCAAATCTAGGCTGACAGGCAATAGTGTCTAGCTACCATGCACCTTACAAAAAGGCCGTAGCAATAATATTTATTGGGGAGGGGACACATCCCTCCCAATATTCAGCTGTGCTCAAAATGTCCCCTCTAATATTTTATATAAAAAATATAAATAAAATAAATATGTGCTATGCCGACAGACTTGGTCCGCCCCAATGTTGACTCCATGGCTACTGCCTTGCCTTACAAACACAGAAATGCATACAAAGTGCCTACAACCTGCCTAAGGTAAATGAAAGTCTTTAAATGTCTGTAAATGAAAAACTGCCCCACTGTAGTGTGTACTCTAAGTGCCACTTAAATATGTATGTTTGCTGAAACCTTTTGTTTTGTATGATAAATGTTTAATGTTGCACTGATCAAATTAAAACTGAGTGGAATGAATTGTGTTTTGAAGAGGTATTTGGTATTAACTAAAGGTTTCACGAGGTATTGGGTTAGACAGCACAGTACACTGTAATTGTGGGCTGAGTTAAACTGCTTTATATGACTATAATAAATCTTGGCGTCTTAAGGACATTCTATCCAGTCGCTTGGGCAGGTAATGTGTTCAGGTTTTCCAGCGTGCAAATTTGCGCTTCTCTGTGATATCCTATTTAACGGTCATGGCAAGGTCAAATGAAAAGACCACCCCACCCCCCCAGTGGAAACTTAAATGCCCACCCATCCGATATACACTGGCGCCTACGCCCTGACACACACACACACACACACAAACACACACACACACACACACACACACACAAGTTCTTCATCTCATGATTGTGGCATAAGCTAATACAATGAAAAGTTCATTGTCCTGATGGTTCTACAGTACCATGAGAGACAGGCATGCCACTGTAACCAGCCTATAAAAAGCAGGCAACAAAGGCCTTCAATTATATTTTTAAATAAGGTTGAAATAATCTGAAAATGATATTTTACTGAATTCTAGTATTTTATTAGGATTTGTATGTTATTGGTGGAGGTTAAAAAAGGTTCAGTGGTATAACAATGTTGTTACACAGTTCATGTCACCATACCACCCCACCTATTGTTTCTTACTGTGAGTGAGAATATGGATGTGCATGTCAAAACGACCAAGGAACCTGGAGTGGAAAAAGAAGAGCCCTCTACGCGTCTCCTGTTTGTTTTGCCCCTGCCCTGGGGAAAGGTGCT
Organism: Aphredoderus sayanus; assembly: GCA_027564795.1. Taxonomy (NCBI): domain Eukaryota; kingdom Metazoa; phylum Chordata; class Actinopteri; order Percopsiformes; family Aphredoderidae; genus Aphredoderus; species Aphredoderus sayanus. The sequence continues at coordinate 13,579 of JAODUG010064758.1, forward strand.
CGAATGCCCTCCTGTTCTCAAGAGGCCCTGCGCTGCACTCTAATCATCCCACATCTTTTGTCATGTAAACTTTTGCTTTTGTCAAACAAAAAACACATAGCCCATGTTATTTTTCAGCTGTGCTTTACTGGATTTTCAACACAACATAAACGCAAGCAGTAACACTCCGAGAAAAGAGAGGGCATCGTCCAGATATAAACGTCTCAATAAAAGCACGTTAATAAGACCGTAAACATAATATTGGCACACAGACAGTATACACTGTGGGGTAAACTGAAGACACTGTATATTCTCATTAATTAAATATAAGTGTTTTACTGCCTATTATTACTATATTCTTAAAGGGATACTCCTCGACTAAAACTACTGGTTTAAACCATTACATGGTTTAAACCAGACTGATAAAACTGCAGAAAATGCATGCCCCTCCTTAACCTATGTGCATTAGTGCTAGTCAGTCACTCATGCTAACATCAACATACACCCCTCCCCAAACAGTCACATGCTCAAATGTATAGTAGACATTTACAGCATAGGAGTAAACATATAGGAGTAAATCATCAACGCCTTCAAATATTATTCAATTTAAGGAAATATTCAAATTGGCTAACAGACAGTTACTGTAGTACAATGCAGGCCTGGTGTAGCTTTACAACAATGTGCGCTTTTCACTGGTCGTTCATAAGGGTCTGTACAGCCTATTTTCCCCAACATACCGCAGAATATACTGAAGGCAGAGAAGGAGAAAGGCTCACTATGTGTGCAGCCTGGAGTCTCACCCTGACACCCTAGGGAGACTAAGATATAGCCTCATCTTGTGTTTATTTGATGACTTCCATTAAGACCACAGCCATGAGCCGAGTCATACAGTATTAGATCTGTATGAGAAGTGTACCAATGGATATTTCAACTACAAGAACACACTAAGAGTCTTCCAGCCATAGATAAGGATATGAAAGTTCAATGTTGCAAAATCACTGTTCAGTACCACTGCCAGAATTTTGCTATTTTGATTTACAATTGAAGCCACTGTTACTGTTTACTGTGGAGTGCACATGAATAGTTAGCTAAATATGACAAAGTTATAGCAAAAACAAACAAACAAACAAACAACAATACAAATAACAGATGGCATATTGTAGTAAATTCAAGTTTTAAGTCTGCATAATTCCTTTCTGTAAATACCAAAGGAGTCCATCAAACAGAGAATACCGATCCCCCTGCATGATATGAGCAATCAGGCTGAACTATCACACTGTCAGGTGTAATGCACTGTGCCAAGCCAAGGCAAGAAAGAATGACATGGCACCAAAGAAGCCAAGAGTGTGTTGTTTCAGAAAATACAAATGTCACACTCACACTGAACACAAAAAAGATGCAGTTACACAGATGCTCATTTGAATGTGCGCGCACACAAACACACACAGACACACACACACACACACACACACACACACACACACACTCAAGTGCACACAAATGTGCATGTACACATTTGTCCTTGAGTGAAGGTGCTCAGGCATAGTTGTGAAGCACCTGTTGACCAGTGGAAAATCTTTGCTGAGTGACTGTCTGTCTACTGGGGGTTTATCCCTGCTGTCCATACAGGATGATATAAATACACTGAGACCTACAATCTGACAGCAGCCTAAAAATGCATGTTGCCTCCTTTATATCTACATCCAACACTGCGGGTGCATAATTATATCTTCCTAATAAAAAGTAGCCTTAATACTCCTACACATCCTACAACAAGGGACTCATTAAGGTCTTATTTATGCAATGTTTATCTCTTTTGGGGACTGGAGGTTCTCTCTGCTAAATTATTTGTGCAAACCTTATCTAGCATGAACCTCTGTGCAGACAGGACCGAAGCCTGGGATTTGAACCCAGCTCTCTGGCGCAGAGTGACTCCGGCGAATCACTGAGATAATGTGACAATCTGCAGTGTGTAATTCAGATGTCAATGTCTCCAGCTCTGTCAGCTCTCTAATGGAACGCTAGCTGTGCTAGCTTTCATTGCCTCTTGGTTATCATTAATCACAACATATAACTCTATCTCCTGACATTGGTACTGCTGTACAGCACGGGTAATGCTATTGCTCACTTGCTCTGCCCTTACACTACACCGGTGGAATAACACATCTGTTGACTAATAGAGATCCAAACAGCACTGTCATTTACAACGTGGTCTGGTTCGCTACAAGACACAAACATAACGATATCCATTCACAGCTGACAGTCAGGGCTACTGCCACTGACACGCACACTTCCAGACATAAAACAAAGGCGCAGACAAGAGAGGCAGACAAAGAGACCATAGGATAGACAGGCAGAGGCAGGCGCACACAGCCAAATCATGAGCTGTGCAGACTTGAGAGTACTTTAAGTCAGAATATCATTCTCTCTTACCCTCCATAGGCTCCAAAAGTGAAACTCCTCTTTCTCTGCGGCATGCTGGCTAATGGAGAGCAGCGAGTCAGAGTGAAGCCAGAGCAAAGCTTGTGTCACTTACGCTGAGTGAACACGTGTGTATGTGTGTGCGTGTGTGTAGGTGTGTGTGCGTGTGTTTGTATGCGAGTGTATGCAGCTCGGCTGCCCTCAGTGTTACTCCCCCGGCCTGCTCACACGCCTCCTTTACAAACAGGGGGAGGAATGGAGGAGGGAGGGAGGAGAGAGGAAGGAGGAGGGGTGTAGGCCCACCGACTATACCGGTCTCCCGGGGAACATGGGGTGTGGCGGCTGTCCTTCTCATACACACAAATGCTACATCCTCTCACACGGACACATACGGCTATAGAGAACACATACACAGGCTTTAATCTCACACTCAAACAGCAAATACTGTACGTTTTATCCTCTAAAGGCATATCCTGCAAGCAATAACAGCAATCCTGCTAGGATTTAAGATGAGTTTCTGTAAGAGGGACAGAAAGGCAAGGTTACATAAAAAGGAGCAGTTTGAACAACATCTTCTCAGCTCACTGAGAACAAGTAATGCATTGCATTACATTGCAGGTCAAATTAAATGCAATAATCCTTTCATCATTCCTCACAAAGATTCTAATTCCAGGACCATGGTCCAGGTTAATAAGCAGCCATGTAGGTATGAGGTAGAGGTGACCTAATAATAGATCTCCAGTCTATCGCCTAGTTATTTATTATATTAAACTGTGTCGCGATACTATTCCGTACATAACGTGCTAGGCATTGGTTCCTCTCACAAACCACTTATTTACTCAAATGTCAAGCAGCTAAATACTTTTACTGTCTCTTGTGGTTAATATTCCGCATCTGTTCTATCCTACAACTGGACATAGAACTCCTTGTCAGGCCCTTACACTTGCTGAGATTGAGAAGACCTAGTATTCAACTTAATTGGCTACATTACATCAGTGCTGCCAATGGTTATTGAATGAAGGACTGCACTCTAGATTTTAGAGTAACACCCAGCTATCTCACTAACACTCATTTCTAAAACATGTGTGCTATGTTGGAGGCAGGAGACTCTTATTTACATGGTCAACAGGAACAAGACAGAGACTTTTTGTGCTGGGTGGAAGTATTTACATTTGAGCTAACAACTATTTATGGCAGCAATCAAAAATAAACAGTCTTGCCAATACAGAACCTCAGTATCCCAGGATGTTCGCATTACTTAAACTGCAAAGCACTCATAGTAATTGAGCAGACAAGCACTTACTTAATCAATGGACATGTCCAGAATGCATAATCATAGTGATAACCAGTTAAATGATGTTTACAGTTGCATTACCTATTTCCTTTCAAAGAACAGTAAATGCCCTTGATTGAGATTTCCTAATAACTGGGTACCGTACCACAGTGTACCATAGTGTACCAACACCAGTCATGTTGGCCTATAGTAGCAATGGAATGGAGTGTGACTGGAATACACTTTATCCTGTCAGAAAGATTTGTTTTCCACAGTATAGTAAGTTTTCAAAATAACAGCAACAAAGCAGAGTTGAAATCATATCAATTAACTAATTAAATAAATAGATAAAAGACATCAGTTTGTGTCTTGTAGGATCCAAATAATATACAATAATTTTATTACAGGTAAGAAAAGTCATCAAACAAACTACTATCAGCTAAAATAATCAACCAAGTCCTAATGATTGCTTCATCTACTAATCCCATTAAAACAGATATAAGGTAGCAGTCTGGAACAGCCACTTCTTAAGTGCCACTCTATTGATTGAGTATTTCAGATGCCGGGGTGGCCTCGGTCCTGGCTGATTTCTGGTGATTTAATTAACATGGGTGGGAACAGTGTGTGTGTATGTGAGAGTGAAGCATTTGAACAGGCTTAACACAGAGCTTTGTAAGTAAATTATTTTCGGAACCGGGCTCCGATCCCAAAGGAGTTCTGGCTCCTTTTGTCTTTAGGATAAAAGAAATGGACAGACAGGAAGACTGACACAGCGATTCCACAGTGATAGCTGCATCTTAACACTGCCATGCAAAGTACCAATATCACCACACGACAAAGAAAACACTAACCTGAAAGAACACATACAGGGATCATCAACAAAAACGCACAGGACAGACAGACACCATTAGCAGTACATTCTGTTAAAACATCAAAATGTTTAATGCAGAGATTAGCCACTGCAATACTATTGGTAATACTGCTAAAATAAAGAATCATTTCAATGAGAGATGCGTCTCACTAGAGATGTATTAACAGGTGTGTATAAGTGGAGCGGTATGTCTCTGTCCACTGTCTTGTTAATTGTGTAAATAAGGTCCCACATATTCAATAATGAATTTCCAGTCTGGGTTGTGGAAACAGAACGGGTGAGCGCAGGGGGGGAGGTAGAGGCACAGAGGGAAAATCTCAGCAAGGTGAAACGGTGGATGGACATGAAAGCAGAGCTACAGAAGATTGGAGGGAGCAGAGGCAAGGATCAATCATTCTTCGGCTCCACTTAACGGACAGGAAATTTGCTCACATAGCCTACTAGAATAAATCATCAGAGTGATAGAGAGACGCAGACACTGATGAAGGATGAAGACACTTTTAAGGAGATAGATCCTCGTTTGTCATTTCAGTTCTTTAAAGAAAATCTAATTTTCTCTATGAGCTGAGGCCTAATGTGCTTAAAGCTAGACAAACATCATAAATCATGTGCTCTCAACAACAAACTTAGGTTCAAACTGTTCAAAGGCCTGCTGCATCACAACCTAATAAAGTAAGCAAAGGTGATACAATTCCGCCATATACTTACTGTTTTGTAAAATCATTTATGTTTCATTACAGGGCGTAATGTGACAGACTAGCACATTCCCATGTCTGAATTGGAATAAACTATATACGTACACATCAGGTTTTACCTCTTAAGAAACACATTTGCTTCTAGTGTGATGTATTCTCTGTCAATTTGGATCTTAACAAATTTAAAATGCATTCATAATTCATAGGGGAAGTAACCATGGGCCAGGCCAGTGTCTCAAATAGCATGGC
>JAODUG010064758.1:19166-35069 GCA_027564795.1 Aphredoderus sayanus
CTTCTCTTCAAAAGTATCCCGGTATCTTGGTTTTCTTGAGTCATCTAGTTTTTAGGTAATGAGTTCCCTAAAAACTTGAAAATAAATAATCTGTGACTTTGAGATTTCTCTCTATGCGTAAATTTGGTAACATAGCACCTTAACTGCTGAGCTGCCCTTTAAAAGGAGGTTAATTATTCCAAAATATTTACACTGTATCTCCATGAACACAGCACCTATTGCTGCTGTATACATTCTAAATATTTTCCAGATGCTTGATGGAAAAGGTACTATACATACAGTATGCTTGGCTAGTTGGATGGAGGGCGGTTGTCAAACAAATATTTGAAGGGAGTCAATATTCAAAGGGAAATTGTGCTTTGAAGTGTGAGGAAATAAGTAGATCCTTAGCAGCATTTCATTTTCATTACTTTTTCATTATTCAGTGGCTGTAGACAGGGGAGTTGGGGGAGAGTGTGGTTGAGTCTTTATAACACATTCAACACAATGGATGTGGTGATTTAAAGAAACAGTTAAGCACTAATTCACAATGGTTGAAATGACTTGACAAGTGTAATGAATATCGATACTACACTGAGTACTTTCCTTTTGTACTTAATTTAGAGTTGTATAAATATGACATTTTATTTAGGCCGAACAAAAGAGGGCTAAACAAAGATGAGCAACATATCACATTACAGTGCACTGACCTCTAATTCAGCACATCTTCAAAACACGTGGGTTGCCTGTGTTCTGTCTGTACTATAAACACAACACACTGGGCTTGTAAATGTCCCTAGCATGCTGTTGAAGGCAGCGCAGATAAAAGGATTTCACGGTGAGAGTTGCTGACTGTTTAACTGGGAGGTGTGGAGCAGGCTCACTGAGCCATCCTCCTCCTCCCTATGTGGTCATGTGCCTCACAGGCCCCTGGGAGCTACTATACAGTCAGCTCTGTACACACACACACACACACACACACACGCACGCACACGCACACACACGCACACACATACATACACACACATACATACACACACGCACGCACACGCACACACACACACACAGTAGCCTTTCATAGCCTCTCATTAGAGAGGCCAGGATATTACGGCTGAAACAGCAGAAGAAAAGAAGTGTTGTTTGTTCTGCTCTACGGAATTTAATGTCTGTCATTCATGTCATACTCTGTTGTATAGGATGTGAACGTTTCTAAACACATATCGCTCCTCTAAGTGCTTAGGACTGTGTCTTTCTCACGCTTTGACTCAAATATTTAAAATATATTTGAGGACAAAAGAACAAACAAAATAAGTAAGCAGACAAGTGTAATTATAAGTGGCATTCCTAGAGCAGAAAGACCAGAGCGTCATATCTGCGTGCTGCTTTATGCCTCACATTTCAGCTGAGTGACTCATTGAGCAATCTGAGGACTGACTAATTACCCAATTATAGACGGACTACTTCAATGTATCAGCCAACTAATCAATGAATGAGGCCAGTTTGTTCATTACCATTTAGACCATTGCAGGGAAATTTGTCAGGGCCGCAAGAATATATTGCTCCTCAACATTGATCACTGCTCCAGATAAAGAAGGTTCTATTTCAGCTCTAATGGCTTGTCAGTGCTACATTACTTCTTTGCTGTGTCCCACTGAGTGAGTACCATGTGGAATGGTTATTTGAGGGGTTTGCCATGCAATCCACAAATCCAGTGATGGCAGAAATGCACCTGGGCCAACATAACACAATATTTCCCTGTCTTTATTGTGAACTTTCAATGGCAATGTCATAGGTTTTCAAAGGCAAACGTGTTGCACTCACGCTAAATTATGCTGATGTATTGACCTAGTCATAACAAGCACGAGTCTATGTTATCATTGAACTTGTCTGTCTAGGGAAGCAATGCCCACGAGGGACAGGACAGGGTGATAGTGCCCTCTTCTGGACCAATGTATGACACACCTTGTTCCAACTGTCTTCCAATTGTCATAGATATATAAATACACCTCACCCAGAGCTTAAAAGAGAAAGCTTGAAAAGAGATTTTCCTGGCTGCCAAAAGCACTCCAGGTAAGCACTCCAGGAAAAATGGTGGAAGTTGTTATGTGAGAGGAGAGGCTTTACTGTTTCATTATAAGATGTTTAACATAAAAATCGAATCACAAGTACATTTTATGAGTAAGATTGCAAGAAAACATTGAGTGTCTCTTGTTAGGTGTATATCTAACACATGCAGGCACAGGTAGGACTTCGAATTTCTTTCTACAGACAGAAATGCCAGATAAATATTTATTAATTCATATCTATTGATTAGACTAAATAATTATTAGGTTAAGCAGTTACATAGTTATAAACTAACAGAAACACACTTTAGTAAGGTACTTTTTGTTGTTTGATTGTACCATACAGTATTAACAGTTCAACAACGATTGCCTAATTAGTCATAATGTTTTGTTATCTATTAATCATGTATTATTTAGTCTGTCTAACCCATGTGATGTCCTCAGGGTCAAAACGACCCAAATCACTAGCTCTTTGTGGCAGATAGAAGGCGCTAAACCTAATTCAACAGCTTACACACACATGATGTGCACTGCTGGCACAACAAGGTGTGCATTTGAAACAGGACAACAGGAGGGTTAAATTGCACATAAAACAACATAAATACATAAAGAAATAATGAATAAAGAAATAAATACATACAGCAATGACAATAAAAAGAACCATACAATCATACACAATCAGATGGCGCCGCCTGGTGGTTCAAGACTATATTTTAAGGGCATCACAAGGGCTAAAGTCCATCTACTGATATCACATGTACATCAGTATGTATAAGCAGGCCACAAAGTCAAGCCTGGCCATAATCTCAATCGCCAGCTGATCCCAATCTGCTGATTGCCATGACCAGACTGCTCAGCTGATCATTGTTAAGCATTCTATTGGTCAAACTCATTCAGAGTGCCTTATTTGAATGGCCTTAGCCTATACCCATTCTTGCCGCGTCCTCCTCCTTTCTTGCTGTGGCTGACTTAATCAATGTCTTGGTGTTGTCATTGATGCTTGCTCTATTCTGTACCCTGTGGGGTGTCTTATGCCACTCTGCCTGCCTTGGGCTTTCCATGTATGCACATGGAAAAGCAAAGAGCTCCCAGAACAGAGCCATACCGCCACTTTGTTGCTTTTGAAAACTATTACAAAACCTAAAACATAGCACCAAGGCACAATCATGACAGGACAGCCATTATTAACATTAGATTATATATAATAATATATTATACATTATTATTATTATTATATATGCAATATTATTAATATTGTAGATGTGTTGTACAGTAGATCTATAGGTATGGTTTATTGTATGTATAGAGTCTACAATTGTGTAGAACACATTGTTTATGCCAAAAGGCACAGGATATTAAGTGGGCAACAACCTTTAGTACAAAGACAACATGCAGTGAAACAGAAATATAACAGCCGCACCCATCTAGGGGATGAGATGAGATGGTGACTCATTCAAAACCCATCAAAGAGGCAGCACACTCCAGCTCTAATAAGCTGCTTGCTGCGGTCTCGCTGACATCTTTCTCCAAGGAGAGAAAGCGCACAAATACAGGCTGGAGATAAATAATTCAGAAGGGAGAAAACTGATGCCCCTACATTTAAAAAAAAAAACCCACCATAACATGAAGATTTACATACTGTTTGGATTTCTGTGGCATACAAGGTATTGTAAATTTATATAATGAAGATATCCAAACTGGGGAAACACAATGCAATAATTTTAATGAATCAGAATACCACAGACTATAAAATGACAAAAATAAATAATTAATAAATATTTAATTAAGATTTCTGGTCATCTTGTTAACTCAATAATGGTATGTCTACATATACAAAAACAACTGACTACTGCATAACACCTCTAAACACCGCTGTGTGAGTCATTGCCATGATAATTATAGTATGTTGTATTCATAACATCACAGATAAGGCTATAGTTTTGAATATAGTTTCAATATCAAAACATTTTAAGAAGTACTGTAGTTTAGAATATAGTGTCAATATCAAAATCTTTCAGTACTAGAGAATGAATTGCACTGGCATAGAGCCCTGATATGTGATTTTGCAGTATCCAACATGTATTATGATGAAAGTTCTGCCTCTAAGGATGAGCCAATGGCCTCAAATAAACCATCATCTAAATAATCCATGTGAAATCTGGCAAAATGGAAAGTGACTGGGATGTGTTCAGAGAGATTTTTTATGTACTCTTTGATGTACTATATCGTGGTTTAAGCATGAGGGTGTGACGTCAATATTAGAGAGCCACAAACACAGCATCATTTCTGCATTGTTGTATAATCTATTAACATTTCAGTCAAACTTTGCACCATGTACCTGATTTAATTTTAAAATATACGTTTTACTTAGAACTAACTGTTCTACACTAAAACATCCAGTTCTAGGTCACTTCACCTAGATAAATATATGGCATAGATATAGACTAATGTGTTAATGTAAATAGGTAATTACGTGTGACAGAACATTATTAGTAAGTGCTTCATATTGTCATGTGTCTGAATTTAGTTATATTGTTGATGCAGAAAACTAGACACATTTAACAAACCATGAGGTAATGATATAGCCTAAAGGATTTAAATTAAGTGACTTTGTTAGCTTGATTAGCATGATTATAGGCAATATATATCCTGTATCCTCAGTACTTGCAGGTACCAATTAGCTCTTTGCCTAAGGCCATTATATATTATGTACATTTTAGCTGAGATTGGGACTTCTAAGGGCCCCATCAACTCCAGCAGTACTATAGTACTACAGCCTATATGTCATACTTATTTGTTGCCAACTCAAAAGTAAAGCTTGACTTATGAATAAACTATACTGTTTTGGTTTGATAAAACTTTTGTTGAAGCACTATATGACAATAATCTATGGGATTCATCCCGTTTGTTAATTTTTCACAGAAGATGGAGACTGCTGCAAGATGTTCCTGGCTTCTGCAGAGATGCTAATGTTCCCCAGCTGTAAACGTAAGGAATCCATTCAAATGAATAATAGAAGAGTCCACTGTTTGATACCAAGACAGTCTAAGTGCACAGCTTCAGCCGAAAATATAGAGACCACCCCAGACACACGCAACTTGAAGAAAACTGAGGAAAGTAGAAGGATATGGAAGATTTAGATGTGAGGAGATGGAGGATTATATATGTAATGCATAAAATATCAACATGCAGCACGAATAGGGATTGCAATAAAGCAGTAAATGGATGCATGTTACAGGTTAAAGGTTTGTATGCATACAGTATTAAAAAACACTAGTATAGTAGAATGTAATATTTTGTTGGTTTTAACAAAGCAAAGCCCTGGTACAGTATGTATACCTGCTCACATTGTTTGATTTCAAACACATATGTCCCTTAAGAGAAGTTCATATCTGGAGCTCAGGTGCAGACTTGCATCCTGAGGAGAAGGGGTCATGAAAAGACTTCAAACACTAGCTAGCCCTGCAGCTACCCAGATGCACCACACTCAAAGGCTTCACCATAAAATTCACCCTGAAAACATTTTCTAAACAAAAAAAGGTTCTTACCGATCCATTTTTTGTTCAACCCACAGAAATGTTATCTCTCAATGTGAAAAGACATTTACAATTGTTTTTATGTTCAATACATTATACATTAGATATGACATACAGCAGTTCTAAATAATTCAGAGAATCACTATTAGTTCAAAGAAAAAGCAGCAGTACCATATTTTTATAAAAAGGCAATTATTTGGAATATTCCAATTTAAGATTTTGAAATAAATTGGCGCTATAGGTATATTTGTGTCAGTTTAATTCCATTATGAGGAAACCACTAAACGCTGCCAAGTAGACATAAGCTTCATTCTCGTTTAATTTAGTAAAACACAACTTGAATAAATTAATATTTTGAGTGTTGTAAATACACTGCAGTAAGCAACAAAACAAAACAAAGCATCAGTCAGAACTTGTGCCAAAGTCTAGCAACATGTCATGACTTGGCTGGAAATAGTAAAGAAGAAAACCCTGGAAGTCCCAAAACAATCACAAATGTGGTCAAACAAAGCAACTGCAGTGGACCTCTATCTGGATATTGAGATGTATCCTGGGTGATGGAATGCCAGTAAATCACATATGGTATTTACCAATCACACTTTAGCCTAACCTGAATGTATCTGACATGAGCTGAAACCATAGAACTACTGTATATGGCTGACAAACCAGAGTAGCAGAGGTTGACCTCAGTTTGGAAAAGGTCTGCACTGACAGAAAAAACAAATGAGAAATAAACTGATGTGCAGTTGTTGCATGTTAGCCTATAACTGATGAGCCTATATGCATTAGGCTACATCATTTTTTCTTATGTATTTATGCAGTGTTTACGTAACAATTATCTGAGTGGTGATTATAGTAGTATTAGCAGTGTCACTGAATTTTAACATACATTATTAAAACCCGAAGGGCTCGTTTTCAAAAGGGCGGCTACTGCGTTTAGCAAGTTTGAACATAAGGAGACAGTAACATGCAAAACCTGACAGATGAGTTTTCACGTTTGACATTTAAACCGGAGAGGCCCCCGGTATGCACCATGTCCACCTCAGCATTTTACTTCCAGCCTACTTAGCCTACTCCCATCATAATTTATGTACCAGTCAGGAGCTTATGGATGCAAGTAGCCTAAATATCTCAAACCTTGACGACGGGCGTTCACTTGGCTACTCGTAAAAATGCAGTAGTTAATATTAACGTAGAGAAACCGTACAGTATAGTATGCATTCAGTTAATCAGTACCAGTACGGTACCCACGGTTCAGCACGTGTATATAATTGGTATAACTTTCCTCGCTTATCTTTATATTTCCCATCAATTTAAAGTATTTTTTCTCGGCCAACACGAAATAAAAACCTTGACAATTTACATCGTTTGGCTATATCACATGGAATATCCACACCTTCATACATACATACTGTACCGTTTAAAGAAGTGCGATGCTGAGATGCTGCGCTGCTCGGCGACGAAAGAACCAATGAAAACTATAACTGAAAAATACTCAGTATATTTTGTAACTCCTTTGTTAGACTGCCTACTAGTATAGTATATTTAAATATTTGAAATCCTCACAGCATACAAAATAACTTCATAAAATCTAATCTTTATGTAGTAAAATTATTAAACATGATAGAATTATGCAAATCCAGACTCTTTATTATTTTTATTTTTTATTTTAAAACTGTGGCCTAAAATCTACTGGTACATTTTCTGCATGCTTAACTCGTAGCATTAGAAAACCTGCATTAGAAAAAGATGCTCATCTAGCTGCACAAGTCTATAATTCTAATATCTAAAAACGGTAACAGGGACCACACTAAATCTATAGCACCCTCTAGTGAGTTCAGTGGGGAACTCGCATACAAGAGTTGAGAGTCCTGTAGAGGTAAACAAGTTGACCATAAGAATCCTAAATAATATAGGACATATAACCCTGTAAGTCTGCATTGGTCAGAATGCAGCGGACTGCTCTTAGCGGATGTGAGCCATGTCCTCCAGAAAAGGCGTCTTCATGCAGCCGGTGCATAGCTGGTCCATCCAAAGGGGAGCCTCGTGCTGCAGCGGGGTGCGGCGGGGGTAAAAGGTGTATGAGAGGTCATAGTTCAATAAGCAGCTGAGCGAGGCCATGTAGATGTCAGAGAAGCGACACAGCCGTCTGGAGAAATAGGTCGGGTTGTGACACGTTCTGAAGATGCTACCAAACTGAGGGTTGAAGAGGTTCTTTGTTCTTGCCCTGTAAAAGATAAAGTGACAGATGATGAACCCAAACAAAACACAAAACTCCACAACACATCAAATACAATTATAGCATAAAACGCAAAGACATGCCTGTAGAATTTGTTGTTCTATTCAAATGATTTATTTATTTTGATATTGTCTTCTATTTGGCTCTCTGTTTCTAATGTTGAACCCTAAGATTGGAGAGGATCAGATCTCAAGTTTATCGTACTAATCCTTTTAAATTAGTCACATACCTAAGTTCCTCTCTCTCCTTCAACCACTCCTGCAAAACTTGTTTTGACTCTGGGTCCCGATGCATCTGCAGAGGACAGAACATAAAAAATAAAATAAAAATAGCTAAAATAGCAACACACACACACACAATAGTAAATGATATAGTCTACAACTGTTGGACAAACAGATTTTCATATAATAGTTCCATTAGCATGCAAGTATAATTCAGGTTTTTACTTGCTACAAGTACTACTATTTACTTACTGCTGCAGCATTATAATAATCCGAATTAGTTTGCAGAATACACTTCTTTGTGTGTGGGTTCTTACCTGCATGCGCTCCAGTAGACCAGTAAGGGCCTGTAGCCAGGTAAGACTCTGGGCGTACTGGTCTGTGTTCACCACTTTGGTTTCATGCTCCAGCTCAGGCACTATGGCTCCAGTACGCCAGCCATGCCGTAGCATCAGGTCCTGTTCCATACCACAAGTGCTTTGGTCATACATGTGGTTGATTTCATATTCAACTATGATACTATTATTCATATTATTTATTGTAAAGCCCCAAAATAAACCAACCTGCACAGGTTGCTTTGGTTTTCTGTATATTAAGGTCAGCCGTAGGACTGGACCATGTATCGAGTTTGAGATATTACCGATATACTTTCAAAAGTAATATAGGGAGAGAAAATAACATTAACATCGATATAAGCAACTAAAACAACTTTTTAAACTACTGGTAGTTTGTTCCCCGAAGCTGTGCTAGTTGTTGCAAGTCTCACTCGCCACGCATAGTATCCCTGCCCCCACTCACACATTTCCCAGAGTAACATGGAGAAAGACACAGCCATGGGGCAAGATGGGAAAGAGGAGCTGGGTTTTTTTTGTTTAGTTTTTTTAAGAAGAGAAACAATAGCTCACTCATTTGGAGATGGTTCAGGTTTTAAAAGGAAGAATGAGCAGTGCAAGCAATGTAATGCAATGTAATATGTACAGTGCAATCAACAGGTTGCAACAAGTGCTGCCTGGAAGCACGATAAATCCCTTTCATCATTTACAACAGCAACATAACTTACAGTAGAAAGACTTTGTGGAGGTTGTGCTACTGCAAGCCAGACTGGAAAGCCATTATCTTAAAACAAAGCGCTTTTTATGTTTTATTTACTGTACCCTATGAAGAGATAAGTTCGTAGTGGAGAGAAATAATGTTGGCGGTAGCCTACAGCTCTCCTAAAGATATGGTCCCAATGGACACGCTGGCTTTAACAAGCTTCCGAAAAGCATGGACTAAAGATCACATTTTCCCAGTCGTCACTACTTTGCAAGAATCACTAACAAAACCGCACAATGACACAAATAACTCAATAACTGGTTCAAAAATGTGACACTTATGATTTATGGTCAAGCAGAACATGCATGCATGTTAACTATTTGTAACTGTAAAGCCCTTTGTGAATGTAAAGGGATTATGGGTTATATAAAGAAATAAAATTGACTCTTTAAATCAGTTAGACTAGAGATTTGCCAGTGAATCATACAATGATGTCAATCATGGTACTGTATCTTACGTCTGAAATTACTAGAGGTCACAGTTAATAAGTTCACAGCTAGAAAAAGAAAACAATGCAGTGAAGATAGGACATATGAAACTAGCGGGAACAAAATGGTAGAAACGATGTATTCAACTCGTATTTGACGTGCGTTACAGTAGCACAGCACTGTTAAAATGCTATAATACTAACGATAATTATAGTGCTAACATTGACTCAGAATGACAACACAAAAACCAAGCCATTGACAGTCACCGTATTGTTCACTATTTACCTAGGAATGTTTGTGTATGCCTCCAAGCAGGCGGTTGGGGTCTTATCAGGAAAACACAAACACCCTCATAGCACCCTGACTTGTGACCCCGATGTCAGGTAACCTCAGTAAGAATATGTGGCAACTGCCATGTGTATAAACAGTATGTTTTAATTTAAATGTACTAATGGCTGGTTTTAGATAAGTCACATTAGTTACATATACTAGAACAAGTGGTTTAGTTACTCTTTAACATTGGTTCATGGGCCACAGCACCAAATTAACATGATCCTTCTCGGGAGGGTTCTCCATTAACATAGTGATGATTCATTGTAGACAGGACTCCTTAGTGAAATGCATGTTCCAATAACTACTGTCTTTGGTGCCTAAAGTATCTTACATGGTAAACTGGCTAGTCTAAACTGTTTGACTGTTAAAAAAAAACAGACTTCTGTAGGAAGTAGTTGTTTGTGGTCTTCTAAACATAATTCATTGACATTCATAAAAGTTTTACACTTACAGCCAAGTCACTGTAAAGATGGTCTCCAAAATAAAGAACTCGTGACCCTCTCCAGCCTGTCAGTCTGAGGAAGTCAAACAGGTTCCCCTGTAACAACAATGACGCAGCAAGAAAAACAGGATTTTAAGTTGTTTCAGAGTGACAAAAATAGGAAAAAAGTATATACTTTCAATAATATGACTCTACCTGCTTGTAGATCTGTCCTTTGTCCAAGCTGTTTATTTTATCCCACTGAAGGTTTCCATCTTTATCCAAGCGCCTGAAAGGTCTGCAAACAAACAACAGTTTCTTGTCTCACTGTAGCGCTTTAACAAGCTATCAGTTTGAACTACACGGTAGTTGTTATGTATACATACATAAATGCATAGATAGTAACAAAGCTCACAAAACACGTTCAGAACACTGGACTCAACATGTGCAATTATATTCAAACTGACGGTGCCACTATAGCCCTTGATCTGTCTGGCCCAAAGCTATGGACCATTTATTTCATAACTGGACAGCTTTTATGAACAACCACACAGGCATAATTGTAGTTTACAGAAAACGTTTTCTACACGAATTAGGAAGACCGTACTCACTTGACACAGTCATTAAAGAAATGAGGCTTGTCAGCCTGCACAATGACTACGTCAAAGAAGTCCCTCCAGTTCTGTCCCACCATATATACCATTCCCTTATCTCTGCAGGAGGAACAAATTCAAATTATAACATGGATTGTGACATTTCTGACATCCATCATTAGTCAGCTGGCACATCTGAAGTCCTGGGTGACCCCTATACACACTTACACAAAGCTGAATGGGCTGTTGGTTATGAGGAACAGTTTCTTTCCATGACTGACTAGCCGTTGTAATATAGCCTGAGTCTCTTCTCCCCTGAGAATGTACCTCTCTAGGGAGAGGTACAGAGAGATTCATATGTACATGTAGTCACAGTGCAATGAAAATGTTAATGCATGAGCAGGAATATATTGGTTGTTAAAATATAAAAAGGCTTTCTTACCCAAATCCTGCATAATCCATTTGTACATGTAGCCTTTGATGTGAACCATACCAACTGCTTCCTGTGAAATATATCAGATACACAGGAATAGTACTGTAAGTTTTAGACAACCTGTTTCCAACATACATCCAATCTCTCTGAAAAATCCAAAGCTTCATACTATTGTAAATTGACAGATATACTATATTACAGTAAAAGAGAAGGGTCCTACTGTCTTAAAGACATTGGGTGAATATGGCAGCATAACCGTGTACAGTTATCTAAGCAAAAACCCTCTACGCTTGTTGTATTGATTTCCGCTCTACCCAAGCCCTCCACTAAGGTCAATAGATAAAATAACATCATCATACTGTTAGAAGAGTCAAACAAACTAGCCCACTTCTGGTTCTCAGTATGAGCTAGGCTAGGGAGCGAAAGATTTTAATTCTGTGAAACAATAAAATATTGTTAGAGTTAGATGATACACTTACAGAGACGTCCTTGAAGAGGTGAACAGGATCATATTCAATGTCATTGGTGATAAAGAAATCATTAACTACAGCCAAAAGAGTCATCTCTGGAAGGGAGAAGATGTCCATGAACTGCTTCACCTTTGGCCCCTATTGAATTTAATAATAATAATAATAATAATAATAATAATAATAATGTTTTTATAATATTACATAAACAGTGGTAGAAATGCATTTATTCTAGTACAAAAAGGCCACCATTAAAAGGTATCTTTGTACATACAAAGTTTGCTGTCAATACTTTCTAATAAAATAAACTAATACAATACTAATCACTATCTAATGAAAACCTGATTGTGAATGGCAGAAAACCAAACTTATATCAACTACAGCTGTGTCTACAAAAGGAGGCTAGATTTCAAGATGGAGATGAATGCTTTCCTCAGCAGAAAGGCATTAAGAAAGATTTAACAGTCCAAGAAACAAAACAGAGAGCCAAATTGGCTATATTCTTGTCACACTCAACTAAAATCAGCTAGCTTCTAACAAGCCACTGTTAGGAAAAGAACATTTTGTGCAAGTTATTTGATTCAGTTTTATTTGTTGCAATTCAACTGTAGTAAAAGAAATTGACGATATTGAAATGTTTAAGATTACAACACTTAACCACAGGAGTTGCACAACAGCCAGGCATTTCAATACTATGGACAGTGACACATTTAAACCTCTAAAGGTCCTTGTTTGTGGGATGCTGAATCAGAATATGGAAGAAAAACAAAAACAATTCACCTCACCTTTCCATAAAAGCCACTGTCCTGGTTCAGGGGGACATGGTTAGTCCCTCCATATAGTTGAAGTACCTCCTCATCTGGGACAGGACTTAAGCCCCTGGTGCCCAAAGCATCATGCAATTTGCATTAGACAAGAAATCATCATATTATGTCAACATGAAAAAATTACCTAAATTGATCTGCATTATCTAATCAATTTAGATTATCTGACATTATCTAACTATTGTCACAGCATTTCCTACACAATTTCCTAGTGCGACAACAGGGACAGAGTCCATGCAGAGATGGTATTAGCTTATCTCACCGATATATGGTTCCTGGCTGAATGTAATGGAATGCATCAATTTTCATCAGAAGACCCTTTAGGGAAACATAGTAGTTTTAGTTGTAATGTCTGTATGTCTGCATGCTTACATTGACACTTCCAAAAAGATTTACCTTTTGGATGTCATAATGAAGACCCCGGGCGGTAAAGTTGGGAATATAGTCATATTTACGGATGCCTTCAGGGTACTGCCAAGCAGGAAGCAATACATGACACAATGAAAAAATGTGAAATTCTTCAAAACAGCAATGTTGTTCAAATGTGCTGAAATGTAAGCATCTAAAACACACCTTGAAGTGTTCAATAAGGAAGTCTCTTGCAGTGTTGTAGATCATGGTGTGGAGCGCATTAGAGTATAGAGCCAGCGTGTAGTCGTAGTCAAAGCCATAAATGTCCACCTCAGCCAGACTGACTTCATTGTTCGCATAGATGGCGGAGGAGTTGAGGATGTTGCACACACCTGGTGGGATAAGGTCTGATCCAGAGAGAATACTTAATTAAACCATTACTCAAATATATCATTAATATAAACGAATATAAATTAATAAACAAAATTAATATAAATAAATATAAAGTCTAACCATCAATTAAAAGGAGTTGAAATGTTCCCTTAGCAGTGTCATTCACTGTCCACCACATTTCATTATGTGTACATTTTTAAAGCCAGCACTTATCCTTCACACAATTACTACCACTACTTTGTAGTGAGTAGCTTGGCAACCTTGCAGAGGAAATTCCTTATGTTCCTAATGTTGTAGATTCACATTAAATGTAAAACACTATTGCAAGAATTACACTTTATGAAATTAAAAATAATTGATATCTTAATAGCATATCATGCTATTAAACTCACAACTCAAATTTGTGAATTGTGTATAGGGCCTGTTATTTTCTCAAGTACTGGCCTCACTGTTTGTTTATAAAGTGGTGGGCGCATACTTAGCAAACACACTACGAGTCTACTGCCAGCCAACAAAGTCAGTTGTTTCTAAAAATATAAATGAGCCCTGTGCTAAAAACATATAGTTTGACCTGAAATTGGGACATGTCCTTTATGCCACTAAAATGATCAATATGGACAAGAACTGATTACAGAGTTGATGTTGTGGATACTAGATCCCAGAGATTAATATGAAAGAATTGAGGACTGGCTGAACAAATTTACATAAACTTTAATATGTGACACAAAGATAGGCTACCTATCAGTCAGTCTTTTAGGTCACACAATTAAATAATAATTATGTTGTTGCTTTCTTCTTGGAACAACATTTACAATTTAAAGTATATAATAATTTTGGCAAATTAAAAGAACACTTAATATATAATCTATCGTAACTGCATTTTAACATTAACACAATTCCAGCAACCCACCCAAGGGGTATTTGGGCATTTTGCCAGAATGACTTACGCAAAACAACAAGTCAGCACGATTTTGGGAAGTGTTCGTAGCAATCAGTGACTATTACAGGATTTCCCCAGTGACCCCACAGATGTAATTAAGTACATGGCGAACCTAATCACCGTTATGACATGTAGTCCTACTACCACACACACTGCACATACCGTGAACCAGTCGTTTCATCTCATTGTAACGAGCCCAGAGGTAAGACTTTGGGTCCACGTTGCTCACTGTGCAAGAGTATAAACGCCCAGCCGTCCCAGTGTGGTCATCTTGTCGCTTCTTGACACCAATTTCATATCTGGGTGATGCAAGCGAATTCGGGGTGTTGGTTAAAAGTGTCCTTGTGCTCGATTTGGACGGATTTCTTCCAGAACCTTTCTCATCGTGTTGTTTTCCATCGCTATGCCATCCATTACCATCACATCTGGTGGCAAATCCATCCACGTTCATAGACTTAAAAAGAGGTGGTGTCCGATTACTGTTGTTCCAAAAGCCACGAATGATCGTCGAACCTATTTTATTAAACGGCATTTTCATAATCCACTCAGTACTGCTTTACTCCTTAATATTCTACTTTGCAAATTTAAACTAATAAACAAACTATAACGGTTCTGGTCCCGTTTCATGCTGCAGTTATTTAAAAGTGGGTACGCCGAGCTATTGTGGTGGACTTGTAGTTGTTTTTTTCGTCACGTTGCTTCAATCTGCTGGAGACAGAGGAGGGGCCACATAAGCTACAACCAATCAGAATGTGTATATCCTTTGGCAGGCTTGTTTAGGGTTAACCCACTATGCCATGCTGCGAAAACTAACCAGTAGCAGCAGCAGCAGTAGAACAGCGTGTACATTTTGAGCGGAAATGCCACCCAAAACCCTCCGTTCCATCACAGGGCGGGGTTGAATTCATGGACAAAGTAAAGTTCGATGCATATAACCAACCAACACTTTCTCCCCACCCTTCTCGTGCGGTCCTGATATTGTATCAAGTTGTTGAGTTTTGTTTTTCCCCTGAAACCCCAAATAGCCTACAAATCGTTCAACTAATCATAACCATTTTAATATAGTCTAAGAAATAGTAATACATTGTACATGTAGTTTTAATTCTTCAAAAAGAACGAAAAATGGTTCACAAAATCAACAAAAAGGCAAATGAGATATCACATCGAGTATTATATTTTCTACAATAAACTGCACAAAACATTCCACATAAATATAGTTGCCAATTAAAAATATACACCTAAACAAATTAAACACACAAAATGTAAAATTAATGTACAACTTTCACATGCATATTTCATTATGGTAGAACATTTTTAATGTTATAAACATGCTTAATCCAATACAATAGTACATTTTAGTCTCCTCACCATGTTAGTAGTCAGACCAAAATCCCATAGCAACAATCATCAAGGTACCACAACCCATGGTTCATGTGCCAGCTATATTCACTTTTAGAAACTCATTTGAGGCATGTGTACTACAAAATAAAAACATTCTACCAAAATAAAACAACTATCAGTGCTATCTGCCAGTGAGTTTCTTCAAAAGCAAGCAATCATACCTTCAAATTCTTAAAAATATACTGC
>JAODUG010064759.1:0-14088 GCA_027564795.1 Aphredoderus sayanus
ACAAATTATGAATAAATAAATAAATACACTCAGCAATGACAATTGAAAAACACACAAATCATACACAATCAGATGGCCTGCCGTGTGCCTAAATACTATATTACGAGTACATTACGAGGGTTAAACTGGCTGCAAGACAGTTTCTCCCTATGTGGGACAATACAGATAACCTAAACAGGTGTACTATGTATTGTGTTTGCTTGCTGTGTCAGATCTTTTCCAAGGAGAGCATCACTAAACAGTCCAACATCAACCTGGTTGACCTGGCTGGCAGCGAGCGCCAGCGGGCCTCTGGCTCTGAGGCTGACAGGCTGAAAGAGGGCACAGCCATCAACCTCAGCCTCACCACACTGGGCAACGTCATCAGGTGTGTGTGTGTGTGTGTGTGTGTGTGTTGGGGGGTGAAGTGTTTGGTTCCTTAGGGAACTAATGCTGTTGCTCTCCTCCCCTCCCCTGCAGTGCTCTAGCTGATGTGGCAGTAGGGAAGAAGGGGGTGCATATCCCCTACAGAGACTCGGTTCTCACCAAGTTGCTGCAGTCTGCCCTGGGAGGCAACAGTCGCACAGTCATGGCAAGTGACTGATATGTTGCGTAACATATTCCGTAGTGTTGACTAAAGTTACATTAGAGTTGGTGGGCAGACAGCACAGCCGGGGTCTTTACCAGGTTGCTTTCCAAGATCTCTCTCACCACGATCCACTTGTTTCCTAGATCGCCACCCTGAGTCCTGCTGATATCTGCTACGAGGAGTCTCTCTCAACACTGCGCTACGCTGAAAGGTGCGGCTAACTGTTCCTCGCATGGGAATGAGTCAGCTAGAGAGACCCTTTGTCCGTGTGCCCTCCCTTCCTCTGATGGCACAACCCCGCCCCCTCCCCTCCAGGGCCAAGCACATCCAGAACCGGGCGGTGGTCAACGAGAGCCCCACGGAGCGCCTGGTGAAGGAGCTGAAGGCGGAGAACGCCAGGCTGCAGCAGAGGCTGAGCCGGCTGGACCACGAGGGCCGCAGGGCCGAGGACGAGACCAGTGAGAGCAACGGTGAAGGGGGGCGGGGGGGGTTTGTACAGTGGCACAGGACACTGTTAGTACAACACAATACAGTGTGATCACATATAATAGAGTGGAGTATGACAGAAGGGTTTCTTTCAAGAGGTGTACCTGCGTGCGTGTGCGTGTGTGTGTGTGTGTGTGTCCAGAGGATCTGCGTAGGCTGTTGACCCACAATGAGCTCCAGATCAGGGCCATTCAGACTCTGTGGGAACAACACCTGCAGGAGGCGCTCAAGGACTGGGAACAACAATATGCTAGCATCACCCAGGTACACACGCACACCACCTGCTGTACATTATAGCCATTATTAGTATTACATGAAATGCTGTTCTATGGAAACCACTTATGATCATAGAGTCTTTGTCTCTCTTTCTGTCTGTGTGTGTGCATGTGTGTGTGTGTGTGTGTGTGTGTGTGTGTGTGTGTCAGGAGAGGAGGATGATGCAGATGCTCCCCTACCTCATGAACATCAATGAGGATGCTCAGCTGTCTGGTGTGGTCAAGCTGTTCATCAAGGAGGGTCTGTCTGTCCGTCTCTCTCACATTGCTCGTAGAAAGATTCTAGATATGTAAGTCGTCTGTTTATGGAATAACTAAGTATACATCTCCGACCTAATTCTGTGTTCTCCTAGGTGAATGGGATATGGGCTTGTCTGACTCCTCACCCAGATCCATCACTATCAAGGGCCTGGGGTGAATGTCTTCCTGCTAAACTACAGCTAATGCAGCTGCTACAGTACAAAACCAGTATACATTGACTTTCGTTAGGACCTATTTGTGTGGTCAAATCAATTCTACAAAGCCACAGATAAATTCACTCGTATATGGAAGTGGTTAGCAGGTTTTCTATTATTTTAACTTCTATAGCAGTACGATTATTATTTAACTTATATAGAAGTAGCTGTTCAACACTGACATTTATATGTGTGCGTGTGTGTGTGTGTGTGTGTGTGGTCCATACAGAATCCAAGAGCACCATGCTGTGTTTAGGAATGAACAGCGCCGGGTGTCACTTACCCCGCTGGCAGGGTCAAAGGTCATTGTCAATGGCAACCATATCTCCCTGACAACAGAGCTGCAACACCTGGTGGGTGTACACAAATTTAAATATTTGTAAAAGGATGGCTCATTTCAGACACACACAAACAATCGCTCGCTCACACGCATGCACACACACACACACACAAACGCACGGGCATGTACACATACAGTACACACACACACACACACAGTCAGATAATTTCTACCCCTCCAGGATCGCCTTATTCTGGGTTCCAACTCCACCTATCTGTTCATTGGCTATCCCTCTGAGAGGGGCGGGGATGATTGGAGCCGCTATGACTACGACTACTTCCAGTCTGAATTGGCTGCAGCTGAAGGCATTCAAATGGGTGAGTGGGCAGAGGAAGGGGGAGGGGGGATTATTATTCTATATGAAAATCCATTTTTGGTTCATGTTTATTCTGATCACTATTAACGGTTACCTAGGCAACACCCTTTGTCCCTTGAGTCCAAAAAAGAAATTCTATGAAAAAAAACACTGACCCATTGAAAGGACAAAATGCCTTATAACATTCACTAATCAAATGTAAATGTATTAGAGCAGACAAACTAACACATAACATGAAAAGATGAACTATACATGCACTGTAGGAGAGAGCAGGGCTGGCTGCAGTCAGACTGACCCCAGTCTGCTAGCTGTCTTCTACGACTACATCAAACTGATGCCTATGGTGGCTGAGGCCAACCAGATGAGCCAGGAAATGAACAAGGTAACTCACAGTAACACACTTTTACACATTTGTCAATCTTTTCATTTAATAAAAACAAGCAAGTCCTCATTGGCTGTTTAATGTTTAAGGGAGTGGAGTTTACACTGGAAATTAAGAACCTGGCACTGTCAGATTCCAAAGGCCACGATTTGAAGAAGGAGATCATTGTCAGGGTCACTTCTTTGGAAAACAAACAGGTCTATCTTTCTCTCTCTCACACACACACACACAAAGACACACACTATTAGGTTCCTAACTCAGTATAAATGGTTTGAGGTTTTCATATTGTGTCCTCAGGTGTGGATGTGGTCCAAGGCCAAATTTGTAAACCGTAAATTCCTCATGGAGGAGGTCTACCAGCTCCACCAGGCTGGGCGTGGAGGAGAACAGGTCATTTTTTAAAGTAGAAAGTTTAGTTCTATTTGAGCCTTTTTTCCCAGCACAAATGTCAGATCTAATGTAAAATGTCCTACATTCACCGCTAACATCATGGAGACAGCCAATCCACCCATAGGACTATATGAATCCAGCAAGGCATTCCAGTCACAGTAAGGCTTGTGTCTGCTTGTGTCCCTTCACCTGCATACAGAAAGAAGAGGGGCTGCCCTTAGCAGCTTTATGCAGAGAGAGAGACCCATTCTGGGATCCACTGGAGCCTCTATTGCTGGGAAGTACTCATCTCTGGCTCCAGTCACTGGCCTTCCGCATCGCTCTGGAAGAGCAGCTGGAGGTACAGACAGATATATTACACATACTCTCCAGTAAATACATTCATACTGTACACGCATACAGTGAGTACATGTATATTCATACATACGTCAATGCACAATGTACTATAAACAGCTCACATGCACACAGCAGTAAGAATGTACAGTAGTATATAAAGACATGTTTGGCCATCTTCATGCCATCATGCCATTGGCTACGTCATGTCTTCATATGTGGCTGAATACATGCATGGTGACTAAATGCAGCACGCTTATTGGCTGTTTCCCTGATTTCAGGTATTAGGTTCAGAAGGCACAGAAGAGGCCATTCTGCAAGCACAGCTGGTTCCCTGCAGCCCCACTGGACTGTATGTCACACACACACACGCACACACACGCACACACACGCACACACACGCACACGCACACGCGCACACACACGCACACGCACACACACGCACACACATGTAACATTAATGATGAATGAATCAATCACTTAGGCCTCTGGGGGAGGATGACATCCTGATTGACCCGTCAGAACTGTTGGGTCGGCGGCTGGACTTCCAGCTGGTCCTGGAGCAGTGCTGTGGTCTACGCTGGATCAGAGAGGCTCGCAATAGAGGAGTACAGATAGGGTGAGAAGTATAGAGGATTACACTGTCTTGTAAAGCAATGCCTCTCAAGCTTGTTGTGTTACTGCATACGATGGTATATTGTTCCTATGGAGATGTATAGAATACACACTTGGCAGACATACACAAATGATTTCTCCTCTCAGTTTTAGGCTATTTGACTACAGGACTCTCTATACTCCAGCTGTGTGGCACAACGTAAACCCAATGCTGGACCACAGGGTTCAGTACGCCTCCCTCCACACCTCACAGAGCCTTCTAGACTATCTTCAGAGCAGTGCTTTGGTCCTGGAACTGTGGGGACTACAGGGTGAGTCTGGGTGGAGGGATGGGTAGTGGTTATGGTGGTGATCTGGGATGGATAGTGGTTATCTGGGGGTCATCTCCCAGGTGAAAGGTTGTTGGTTCATTCTGCAACATGCCCGGCCTACCTGTAAGCATTCTTGAGCATGTCGTCTAACCCAAACCTTCCCTTTAATTTTTGTGAGGTCTGTGTGGTTAATAGATGCTGATAAATAACTATACTGTAAATGGATGGTGTAGGAGGAACATGATCACAATCAGTTGGATTGATTATTTGAATGAAGCTAATAGTCAGAGGCTCACTGTTTCATTTCAACATTGCTGGGTGCCACATCTGAGGGAAACCCTACTGTGTTGCACTAGGTGAAAAATATATCATTGGCACTCTGATATCTTGTGTTGCTTGGTCTTGGATAGACTGCACGACTTGTCTGGCTGTCATTTATCATGTCCAAAATGAACAGGAAAATACCGGCTAAAAGAGGCAGCCTTCCAAACACTGTGTTCTCTCCAGAGGGCTGTACTGACTTGATGTCTTCTCTGGAGGGAGTGAGGATGACTAATGATGGCGTGTTCATCATTGACCAGGCAGGACCGACAGCCTCTGCTGTGAGTATTCTGATATCGATGTAGGTCAAAGTGGTCCCTGAAGCACGTGGAGGATCCCATTGCACACCAGAATATCTGTCATCGTGACAAACTGGTTGTTGATTCCACTGCACATTCCACTGCAGCTAAACGGTGGATGCCGGTGTGTGCGTGTGTGTGTGTGCGGTGTAGCCTGGGAATTCTGTGGAGCTGAGCAGTGCTGTGAGGGCTTTACAGCAGGACTTGGAGGAGCTGAAGAGCACCAATGCTTCGCTGCGGAAGGAGAACAACACTCTGAGAGAACAACTCAGCACAGCAAAGAATGGTAACACAGTAATAGGACGGGGTCAACCCAGTCATTTCCGTCCCCCTGACTTCCCTGAGGGCAGAGTGTGATGGTAAGCGTCTGCCTCCGTAGGCGGTGAGGGTCTCCGGGGTCGTGCGGTGCGGCACAGTTGTGATGCAGAGTTTGCCCGTGCTCTGAAGGTCTTCTACCACAGCATGACCTCAGTCAGGGCTCAGCTTCAACGCCTCCGCAGACACAGGCCCAGCGTATGTATTACCATATTAGTTATGTCCAAACATGACATTAGTAACTTAGTTATTCCTACACAGTACGTACAGAAATGACTTATCCACAGCTGATCATTAGTAAATACAAATAACCAGTAACCCCACCATCTAAATAAAATGTTAACTTTCCAAACAGTACAGTACTTAAAGGTGAAGTCAAGGGTATTGTAGAAAGATTGTTGATGTTTGAACTCGATAAAAACAAAAACATAGGGTGCTACTTAGAAGCTCCACCCCCCATATTGGACACACATTGCCAAGGCTGTTACTGTACAGTATGTTTGTGTTCCTATTCATGTAGAAACACAGGATACTTTTTTCAACACACAAATAGAAGCTAGGGGACCTGAATATTTGCTGAATTTGATAAAAAGGTGTATTAGCTTGAAATCACCGACTCCACCTTTAACTTAGTTATTTCTGCAATAGCCATAGCTAATCATGAATACAATAACCCAGTAACCCCACCAACTAAATAATTTTTCAGAATTTCACCTACATTAGTTGGTACTGTTATTTATCTACAGTAGATACCAATAGGCTAACAGACTCCCTTGCCACAGTTGTTCCTCTGTATAAACCTTTGTGTGTATGTGATGTCCAGGAGGAGTCTGACCTGCTAGGTCTGAGGTGGTTTGTGGATGAGCAGGGCCATCTGCTCAAGGAGTTCTCAGAGCAACTAGAACAGAGCGTCTCCACCCTCAAACAGGATGTGGCTGCCATTGTTCGCAGGAAACGAGAGCGCTCTGGTATCTGGTCATGAGTCTATCTATAGGGTTTGGCAAAATGTTAAATGTTTTATAGCACAGTTCCTAAGAGCAAGGGCCGATCCATTGCTGTTCAGAAACATTTGGTTCATCTTATACTACCTCGTAGTAATTCAAAGCAGTGTTACAACGAATTAACTAAAATATTCATGTGTTTTTGCACATTTTATTGTGAACAAATTTATTTTCATATTGTACTATTAAAAAAAAAAACACTCAAAATAGTGTGGCTGTCTGTATTGCCCCTAATGTAAAATGTATACTTGCAGTTAAAGTGTTTTTCCCTCTATAATATGACAATTTACAGTGTTAAATACACAATATAATGCAATCCTCACATATTACTGCATATCTCAAAACAAAGTTCAAGGCATTTCCACTGTCTATTTAAATCAAAATAAAGTTCTCATAAGCACAACATTACAACTCAATTCCTTTATTCAGGGATTTGGGATCAGGTTATTATTATCTGTACACATTCAATGCAGAGCTAGAAAAGGATATAAAGTGCTCACTTTCATGTTCTCATGACTGCAGAGATATTTGAGGAAAGTCGGCATTTGCTTTGCCCCAAGTCTGAAAACGATTGGCTTTAGATTTTGTACAATGAGTTACATGTACATTATATAGTATATTTACCTAGTATTTTACAAAAGGTATTTTAGAGGCACAAATGTTAACCATAATGACATCTCTAGGTCAAATATGTTGTATTATTTGACATGCTAATAGTGATTGTACCTCACAAAATCAACAATATAGGGCCTTAGTTTGTACACATCTTAATCGCAGTACAGCACAGTAAGCACCTTTCAATATAATATCTAAACTGGAGGTATAAGCATAATAGTGGTTTGTATTGTAGTACCAGTCATAATATTACAGACAATAGAATTAGGTCCAAAGATATGGTTTGGGTTTATGGGACATAAGATGGAGAGGCAATATGGGTGGAAGGCAGATGTTAGGTAAGTACTCAACAGAAACATTAGCAGATATATTGGGACATTTGCAGAAACAAAAAAGTAGGCAAGCAGGTGGAGATAGGCAGCCAGTGTGTCTAGGCCAGTTAGCGCAGTTCTGTACATCTGATATAAAGAGGTAGGCTGGCAACATAGACATCCATTGGAGTGATATAAAAACTACCAACCCATGTGTGTTAGCAAGGAGCATTACTTACTGTTCCATATTTAAATACAGAAAGCATTCGGTTAAACTTTGTACACCTGACTGGTTTGTTAAAAATTTAAAAGTAAAAATAAATACATGTATTACAGTATTTGTCATGGAGTATTATTAACAAATAATAAAAAACAACAGAGCTGTCAGTTACTAGTGTGTGTGTGAGGTAGGTTGATGAGCACATCCAGTATGTTTACATGCACAGTACTTTAATATCTGCATATAATTTAATATCCATATTTACATGTACACTTTGGATGGAGTTAACATGGGTAAACAATATTTGTATTTCTCTATTTTCGTACAAATATATTAGTGAAATCCTATCACAAGCTTTAAGCTTTTGTGTGCATGAAAATTACACATTGTAAAATGTTATCAAAGTAATCTTAATCTAACCATAATTTCTCCACCTCAGAGGAAGCGTTATTAGTTATTAGTTACTAGTGTTATTAGTACATTTTCTTAATTTTTTTTACTCATAAGTTCGAGCAAATAACCTGGATGGTAAAAGAACAAATAAATAGGTTTTTGCTTTATTTATATCATGAATATTGTAGCATGAATCTTAAAATTGCATGATTGCTCAGTTGAATCAACTGACTTAATTTAAATTTGAGTGTGAATATTTTGTATACTTAGATTGTACAGTATTCTGTAATGGCTGGGTTACTAAAATGCTTGATAAAATTATTTAGGGGGACATTTTATAGGTGTATGCAGGCAGCAAGGTTAAAAGCTGTTATGTTAACTATGTGCAGGTAATACTCTCACCGTAAAACATTTAGTCCCAGTTTCAGTTGAACCCATAGCATATTAATCCTTCCTCCCACTGAGAAAACATTACATTCTGGGGCAAACGTTTTTTTTCTTCAGTTTTTGATCTCACCCATCTATTATCCCCTTTATGTCCACCAGGGGGAGAAGAGTACTGTATTTATTAACACATTCGCTCATATTCTGTACAAAACACACACAAGACAGTGCAGCTTTCAGCTTAAAAAAAAAGAAAAAGAAATCACAGTAGAAAAATAATTAAAAAAGACATTAGGAGGTCCACAATTTCACATTAGGCTTGCATTGGTCAGGTCCCAGCCTTCGAAATGGCATTATCATACATTTCTGGCTGTGGCAGTCCTGCTTTAAATCCAAGAGATTAGCCAGCAACACGGGCTAGCATTAGTCTATATTAAAATCATATGGTGTCAGGACCAAACAAGTCAAATCTTACTGAAACCATAACACAACAATGAGCACCCCAATCATAATTATCAAAGTGATACACTGTTGTTTACTGATTTCGTTATAAGATAAAAGGTCCTGAAAGGTTCCTCAAAAGCCACTTGCAAACTATTTGCGGTCTTAAGATTGGTCAGGCCACCCCCAGCACATACGTACACACGTAGAATATTATCAGACATATTAAGTGAATCCACTCAGGATGTTCACAAATCATCTGGATGATTTGAGAGTCTACAGTGGCCATCTTGTCTCAGTCTATTTCATGGCCATAGCTGACTCAGGCTTAACCTGGGTCTAATACATGAGCTGTCTCCTTGCAGAGCACCAACCACAGTTATACTAAGGTCACTCATTTACACCACCTGGTCCATCTTGGACACAAGCAGAATGTGTCGTTTTCTTTCCAAATACACCCCACCTTACTTTGTTAGAGATCCCTTTTATCACAGTTGTCTTGGCAGTTAATAGTTAACAGCACTGATAGTTAACAATGCTGCTAACAACATGCCAGGTAGGATAAACCACTGAATGTCACTACTAGTCACCAACACAGACACAGTTACAATGTACCATATAGCCAAAATACACACGCGCTCTCACAGGTGTGCAGTGATCACCGGTGATAGGGCCTCAACTCTGCTGGACAATGCCTGTAACAGAGGTGTGCCTCTATTTGGACTTCCTGTAAAGCGACAACATTCCGTCAACGTAATGAAAGCGTCCCGAATGTTCTCAGGCACTGGCGCCGTCGTCCCCGGCAGCCCGGCTGTCGCCCGCTGTGCCCCCATGGGTGACGAGAGTGGGCAGGGCCTCGGACAAATCTCGCTGGCTGCCGCGTCGTGATTGGCTATCCAGTTGATGTAGGCTGCTGTGCGCGGACAGTGGGTGGTCAAGACGGGGCATGCTGCCATGGAAACTGCGCTCCTCTGAGCCGCGGACATTATCACGTCTGAGATGGCAACAGGAGAAGGAAATAAGGGAAGACATTGGAATACTTCTGAGTCAGTGACTCCAAAACCTTTTCACCCTTGACACTTTAAATGTAAAGAGTCATACTTTTTTTGGGTTTATTGTTTTTCAGCCCTCTTCCTGTGTTTTTTTGTTTTGTTTGTTTTTATTTGAAATGAAACCGTACTGGATGCTGTATTGATACCTTGGGGCAGACCAATGTTGGGTAACCCATGGTCTAAACACTTTCAGATGTAACATAAGCAGCACATATTAGATACAGTCAAGGGCTTACATGTGGAAGGGCAGAGATTAATCCTACAGAGGGATGGACCGATAGAATGTACCTGTCCCGTGAGTGGTGCAGGCTGCCATGGTAACTGGCTTTGCTGTGAACACTGCTAGCCTTGCTCCGGATGGAGGCTGCATGGCCCTGGTAGGGTCTGATAGGTTCGTCGGGATCGTCCAGGATGGCCAACTGGGTGGATGAGGCATGGGTGGAGGTACCCTGGTGGAGGAACATGGGTATTAGTGGAATAGTAATCAGTCTACTGCCAGGCCCTAATAAACACATTTGTCCATAATATATGTATTATTACCAGCGGCCAAGGAGCATTACACTACACAACAAAATAAGAAAAGGTCTGTCATCTGGCTCCTATGAAATGACCTGGGTTTCAAGGTTTATTTAGCTATATTGCTTCCACTAATCTTACAAATAGTATCTCCCTTTATGCTGCTGCTTTAACCATAACGTCTACTACAGCAGTAAGTACTCATAAAACTGGTACTACTGCTGAACCTACTACAACCACTGCACATTTACTAGTATATAACTACTACATTATCACTAGGATTGTTTATTATTGATCATTGCATTATATTGCTCCACTCATACTTCCCTCTCATTTTAATTCTTAACTCTATTGCTTTATTGTTCTATTGCTTTTAATGGACTGTGTTGCCTGGGACAGCATTGGGCTGTAGTCACCTGTGTGGACGTCCCTCTGGACTTCCTGACAATGGGGGTGTTGGGGTCTCTCAGCAGCGACTGGGCGAGGTCGGGCTGCTCCTGCAGCACCTGGCGAGACTCGTTAACGCCACTACTGTGGGGGGGGGGACAAGGGAGAGGCGTGGGGCGTGGCCGGCACACAGAGGGAGGAGGGCCCGGGGGAGATGAGGGAGGGACGGTGGAGGGGTGAGGGAGGGGTGACAGAAAGCAGCAGTGGGGAAGAAAGGAGGAGGAGAGGGTTATTGTGCTGTTATTGTAGGGTGGGGGGACACAGGTGCAGAAGATACCCTCATGTCACCATGGAGACAGAAAAATGGGGCTGTGTGGTATGAGGTATTCATTTACACCCACCAATGAACTCATTTACTTGTAATAACACAGAAAATGCCAATGCCCTTATTCTAACATGATACAAGACATAAGTATGATTTGCAGCAGCTGGACTTGTTATGCAAGATTTTCCTCATTCTGTATCTATACTGTACATGCTGGCTCATGTAATGTGTCCTTGGCTGTACAAGGCTTGAGTTACCAAGACATGACTGACAGCTGCGTACTATGCTTTAACATTGTTATTCGCACTTGTACTCATTTTAGAAAGACTCATTCCATACATATTTGTCCTTCACATCAATGACCTTGATCAAAATCTAATGAAACAATGCAGTTTTCTTTAAGGTAGAATGTAAGATATAAAAAGTCTTACTCTTTGCGTCTGCGTCCATGCAGAAAGCTGGCCCATTCAAAGCAGGTCTTCTTGCTGCCCACCCAGAAGACAGAGGGAATCCCCACCACCAACATCATCAGGTATTTAATCAAGAACAAAACCAGGGCTGGGTGACTGGTCTGATCGATCTGGACAACAGAAAGTGAAATTGATATTGATGTCAATGCATCATGAAAATGTATGTGGCTTTTTGTATGCAACGGTTTTGTCTTCTTCATTTTTCTTTCTAACAGAAACCAAACAAGCAGAACAAACTGGCACAGAAAATACCAATGGCTATTTCTGGTTGGGCCGGTTATAGCAAGAGTAACATTGTCTCTTAATAAGCCTCTGATATTAAAAATCTCAGAGTTAGGTGCCATAACTAAAAGGGCCTTGTATCTGACCACAGGAGAGCCACAGTCATAACTGTAATTATCCCAAAATATGTGCAGTATCACACATGCAAACACACACAGGCCTCTGGGGACTAGATCAAATAGCACAGAGTAATATTGAAATTCCAGTGCTACAATGAGACAGTAAGGGGTCTCTTAATAAACACAGGCATGCACATACATACAGTACACAATAACAGCAATCCTCACATCCAGTGCAAATAATACAAATAACATAATAACCTTCACCTGTCAATTCTATTTCACTCAATAAATAGTTGGTAAATATTAAGTATTCTTAATAAACAAACACCAATTAGTTTAAAGCAGGCACAGCCCCTTTCTAAAGATCACCAACAGATTTCCCATTCTGTTTTAACAATGCAACTCTTTCAACGCTTCCTAATACAGACAGTTCAGTGTCTGGATGCATGTGTGTGAGTCAGTGTGTAAGTGCACATGCTAACTTATTCATTTAGTGCCCGTCTGTATTAAGCCCCCCTAACTCCTCCCTGCAAAGCCACCACAAAGGCTTCATATAATACAGGCAGCAGAGCATGGCAGAGCAAGACAGAGGAAAGGAAAGGAGTGATGATAAAATGACAGAAAGAGAGGAGTACAGCATGTGTGTGCTTGCAACACTGCCTGTCACTAACAGACAAAATAAAGATATATGAAATGTTATATAATGTGAACTAAACTGGTTTGTTAAGTTACATTACGCTATAGATGGTAATAATGATGCACAGGGACACCAGGAAATCTATAGCTAAATTCTTACAACAGACTGGAAATGAGTTGCTCAACATTTAACTGTCACAATTCTGTGTGTGGTGTGTCTCTGGGTATTTGTGACTAATCGCAGCTGAGATGATAAAGTGCACTTCAAAAAGCTAGATTTTCAACAGGAGCTTCTGAAGTTTTTAGAATTGGGAACACATGAATCTTTCATATGCAGCCACATTAATTAAAATTAATCACTATCTCTAAATACAAGTCTTGACAGTTATGTCTATGAATTTCTGGTATTGTTCTTTGTCTGTGTTTCTTGCATGCGCTGATTATATAGCACTCTGAAAACACAAAATTATTATAATCAGTGTGTGTGTGAAGATGTACTTTCTCTGGTGAGGAATAGGCTGTAGGATTAGGGGGACACAGGCTAGGCTAGTGGGTCCGGTAGACTCCTACAGTGCCTGGAGCATCTTTGAGGAAGTTGTCTAACACCAAGCTGCTCCTTACTACTGGTACCCATTAACACATTAAAACCTGGGCTCCACTGTAATATTGATTACTGTAGCTTTTTCTTGTGGGATGGGATTCCACTAGGGATCTTCTCACACTGACAATAAATTAGCAGGTCATGACCCCTCCCTACCTGGTATGGACAGGGGATGTGGTAGCTCCTGCAGTTCTCTCCTACCCAGGTCTTCTCCCACACACTGCGGTAGGTGTGCTCATACAGGTAGCAGCCGATCACAGTCAGCAAGGGCACAAGGTAGAGCACAGAGAACACCGCGATTCGGATCATGAACTTGACCAGCTTGGTCTGGTTCTCCTTCTCCAGGGGGATCTCCATGCGTACGCGGTTCAGAGCGACAATGCCCACAAGCAGGAGAGACACGCCCACCTGAAGAAAGGAAGGAGAGGATGTCAATAGTGTAAACCCACCAGTAGCGTGAGACTTAAGCCTGATTTATATTTCAATGTCAAACACCTCTGCTCACAACTGCAGAGCCAAACAAACAATGACTGGTAGGATGGCAAAGGGAAGGGTTTTATACGCACACAGCAGACAAGTGTATGCCAGAGTGCATTGGAATTAGCTATATTTATTTGATATAGTTCTGTAGCCTACATGCACAGACTGTTTCCCTTTCTTTGACAACCTTGGTATTATTATGTGATTCGCTGCAAAGTTTTTATATGCACTGAACTTTAATCAAGAAGACTACAACTTTACTCATGACTAGACTAGGGGACTCCCCCTGATGTTCGGGCAGTAAAAATACAAATAGTGGTCTTTGAAAAACATATATTTTCCATCGGCACAGTGTCCCATGGTCAAAATGGATCTGACAGACAGGCAGGCTCTAAGGTCATAAATACATAGTGGTGGCCCCACCCACCCACCCAGCCCATTTCCCATGCTTCTGTTACTCCTCCATGCATTTATACACCCCCCCCCCCACACACACACACACACAC
>JAODUG010064780.1:0-14085 GCA_027564795.1 Aphredoderus sayanus
TAGAATTAGGTTTAGTGCCTTCTATCTGCCACAAAGAGCTAGTGATTTGGGTCATTTTGACCCAAAGGACATCACAACAGCTAAGTACAGTGTAGTGCAATTGCTTAAATAATGTATGGGAAAGGGTTAGGGTTAGAAATACACCGGTGGTAATAGGTCCAATACAGTGAAACTGTTTCTGTAGTCATGTCATTAATGCTTGTTCCCTGCAGGCCGTTGTATCAATGCAACACTGACATGCAACCAGCAAGATGACTGTGGAGACAACACTGATGAGAGAAACTGTAACAACTTTAATGTTGTCTGTCCGGCACCCAGGGCACCAGCCCCTGGTTCCACTTTAGTAGGAAATGGGTAGGTGAAAGATCATCTCATTATTATATAATCCAAGGTTGTAGTGAAATCTTAGTCTTACGATTAGTCTAATATTTTTGTAATGCTTTTTCTGAGGACATTAGTTGAGATTACATTGTTTTATGAAACAAATTTTTATTCTTATTCTTCTGATTTAATTTGAAATAAAACTCTGATTCACATTGTAATTATAGTTCCAATTGTGACTGCAATTGAAATTATACTGCTAATTTCTGATGAGGGCTATTTGCTAATCACTGCTAGTTTGCTTCCTTGCTGTAATTCCTGAGTGTAGGTTTGATGTCCTGGCTGAGGAGCCACGAGCTCCTGTTCTGGATAACACGTTTATGGGGGGTGAGTGCATCATCCGGAGGCCCAAAAAAAGCCTGCTGTATCACCGGGTCCCTTACAACTTTGAGAGTTTTGAGATCAAGGTAGCAGATGTGGAATAGGGTCAAGTAATGCAATCACATAATGACGTGTGGCTCAGATACACAAAATATATGTGGCTTTGTTCCCAAAGGTGGATGTTCCTGACGACTTCAAACCGGATATTCAGGACGTCCACACAGAGACATTCGACGTCAAAAGAGACTCCTCGTCTACTTACGATGATCAGGGTTCTAAAGACTTTCTGTTCTTGCTATTTTACTTTGGGGGAGGTTCCCGCTCATCGTCAAGGAGTTACAGCGAAGTTTTTAAAGCTGCCAAAAAAAAGGCACGGCAACAGTCTGTTTTAATGTGATGTTGTATAATCTGCTGTTCTGGCATGCTGATAAATATATACTAATTAGAACCAGTTGTTCTAATGCAAAACTATGTTTACCCTGACTTGGTATGGTATGGAGTAAAATTTTGTGTATTCTTTTATGTTGATTCTTTTTCTATTTTGTTCTTATGACGCAGGACTCGAAGTTCATCCGAGTGTTCCATACGTTACCAGTTTCTACGTTTAAGGTGCGGGACCCTGGGGATCTTGTCTTGTCCTTGCCATTTCTCCAATTTCTT
This sequence comes from Aphredoderus sayanus, assembly GCA_027564795.1. Classification (NCBI taxonomy): domain Eukaryota; kingdom Metazoa; phylum Chordata; class Actinopteri; order Percopsiformes; family Aphredoderidae; genus Aphredoderus; species Aphredoderus sayanus. The sequence goes on from JAODUG010064780.1 coordinate 1,363, forward strand.
CACGATCTCCCACTTGAGTACAACTATCCTCTCTATAGGGACATATTCCAGCGTTTTGGCACTCACTATTACAGCTCAGGGACCCTTGGAGGCAAATACGACCTGGTATACCAATACAATCGTGAGGAGCTCACAACCTCAGGTACAAGAGTACCATCTAGTGGTTAAAAATCAGAATACGACAAACTACCTTTAGTGTGTTTAAGACTGTCTGCCACTAGATGTTAAATGGTTTGTAGGCCACACATAAGTACACGCATGCAATAACATGCATGCTCGTCAGACTATGAAAATTAAGACCAGGAAGAACACACACAGAGGGAGTGTGATGCCTTTCTCTGCACAGAATGCCTTAAATCTCTAAAATAGTAGTTTTCTGCTATATTCATGTTAGTATAGATTTAAAATTTGCATTACAATGTCCTTGTTCATTTTTACTTACTAATGTACTAGAAAATATTCTAATATACTCAAATAAAACTTTGCTATTATTTTTTTGCTAGGCCTATGCTTATTTTTTCCAAACTTTAGGTTGTCACATTCAATGCCATGAAAGAAAGCATACTGAGTGACATAAAAGCCTATTTTTTTACAATAGGTGAGACGGAGGAAACTACCAACAGCTGCCTTAGCAAAGAGACCTTTTTCACTGTTATTGTCTACACCCAGCACTCCGAATCTACAAGATGCGGCAATACCAAGATGACGGAGAAATATGAAGGTTCACATTATCTTATGTTATAAATATCCCATTGCATTCAAGCTGTTTGGCAGTAAGCGGGAGGGTTTTGTTTGTTTACTGTTTGCCCGCACTGTCTCTCAGGGTCGCACATTCAGTCGTCGGAGAAGTCTTTCTCCTTTGTGAAGGGAGGCAAGGCGAGAGAAGCTGCCGCTCTCGCCTGGGAAAGGTCTGGCCCCGTTCCGAACCGGGACTCATATAAGAACTGGGCCAAGTCTGTCATAGAAAACCCTGCTGTGGTGGACTATAAAGTATGCCTCATTTACTCATTAACAACGGAGTCGTTTGTATTTCTACATCAATCTATATGTTCCATTTTCTACTTCTGTACAGCTGCGCTCCATCATTGACCTGGTCAAGGGGGTCCCCTGTGCTCTCACTAAGAGAAGACACCTTCGCAAGGCACTGCTTCAGTATCTGGAGGAATTTGATCCTTGCAGGTGTGCTCCCTGCCCAAACAATGGCAGACCTGTGCTCTCTGGCACTGAATGCAAGTGTATCTGCCAAACTGGCACCTTTGGATCTAACTGTGAGATACGGGCTCCAGACTACCACTCAGGTAAACAAACAGTACTGGGCTAGGCTGAACATATATTGTGCTAATCATTGATGGGAAGTAAAATATACTCAACTGTGTGGTCTCACTGAGAAGATGTTCTTTTTGTGTATCTTCCACAGAGGCAGTGGATGGTTACTGGAGCTGTTGGAGCCAGTGGAGCGAATGTGGAGCTGCCATGAAAAGGCACAGGACCAGGAGGTGTGACAACCCCACCCCACTGAAAGGAGGTCAGAACTGCCAGGGTCCTGCCAAACAAGAGGAGCCCTGCCAAGTCTCCATATTTGAAAAGTAGGAGGAAGCTGTTGACTCAACAGGAAACACGTGTTTCATGCATAGAACGCTATATATTTTATGTCAACCTATCAAAATGTTATAGTTCTATGTGTGTAGGGCTAGGTGTATGAACAGACTTTAACTTGGTCTGTTTTAGGCGTGTGTGTAGGAGGATGTGTTACACACACATGCATGAACACCCTTTCACCTCAGACAGGAAAGCTGTGACAACGATGATGACTTCACTCAAGGTTGGCGGGATGAGCTACCCCCTGGTGTGGATGGATGTCTGCGGCCAAAGAGACCAGCCAACAGTTACCTTAGGGTGAAGTCATAGACCCTTAGCACGAAATCTGTCTTTTTGCTAAACATGTGTTGATCCCGTTGATAATGTTAAAGAATACAGTATTAGTTGACTAGTAACACTTTAGGTAATAGTCACTATTATCTCATAATGAATATTATAAGCAAACTTTTGCCTTAAGGTTTTGCCTCCAATCACCATGAAATCTCTCTTTTAAGAGGAACTATTTTCATTTGGACAACAAATTGTTTTGATGTAATTGGATGATGTTCAAATGCATACGTGTGCCCAATGTTGCATGCATTGTTTAGGGCACACATGAACTCAGCTCTGCCCCATCTTGCCCCACCTTGTAAAGGCCCAGTATTATAACACAATGATTGACAGTCAGCCACTCGCAGGTCTGTCACGGCGCTGTGAGCATCTCTGTACACTGTCTGTACACCATTTCCTTTACAGATTGATAGATGACCAGTGATCTGACCCAATACGATAGGGGCTTTCCTCACCAACAGCAAACGTGTTTCTCTTACTGCTGCGTTCCTGAATAGTTCTGAACCAAATTCTTACAGTGAATCCCAGTTAACCGTCGTGATGTGCTTAAAAATGTAGTATTTGGCCACCTGGCGGCGCCATCTGATTGTGTATGATTTTGTGTGTTTTTTTATTGGCCCTGCTGTGTGTATTAGTATTATTAATTGATTAATTATTAATGTATTTGTTTTTTTCCCCTGTTGTCCTGAGGTTTCAAACACACACCTTGTTGTGCCAGCAGTGCACATCATATGTGTGTGTAAGCTGTAGATTTAGGTTTAGCACCTTCTATCTGCCACAAAGAGCTAGTGATTTGGGCCATTTTGACCTGAAGGGTTATGACACTAAAATGTAGTCACTTCACTGGTTGTAAGCCTCTTTTACCATACTGTTCTGCACTGTTGGTTTGGATGTTAATAATAGATGAGCATGCCACAAACCTTCTCTTTGCTTTCAGAAAGCCCGGCGCTATTATGACTTCGGCGAGGCAGAGGAAATCCAGTGTTTCACAGGGTTTGAACTGGAAGGTTTCCAGTATATCAACTGTCTTCCTGATCGGACCTGGACTGAACCTAGAGGAAGGTGTATCAGTAAGTCATTTCAACATTCCTGTGCACTTGATGAATACACTCACACATTGGCCAGCTGAAATATATATATATACAGCATCTACTGTATACCATCATCAAATAGTCCAAGAATCCAAGAAGTAAAACGACAGGATGCTTAACTTGCGTTTTATAGGGAAGGTCTGCTTTCCTCCTGAAATCCCTGAGGGGATGACACTGTTCCCCGCCAAACAGGAGTACAAAGTTGGCAAAATTGTGGGTCTTAACTGTGCCGAGCCAGGGCTTGCTCCGCTGCCCCGGGGCACCTACAAGTGTACCGCAGGTCTGACCTGGGAGCCACCATTACCAGCTGACCTGCGCTGCACCGATGGTATTGTACTGTAGCAAGTGGTCTCCATGACATGATTAATGAAAGCATTCGCAGTATGTTCTTTTCTCTGTCCTGATCTCTATTTGTTTTGTGTCTGTCAAGAAAACCCTTATGTATCTGATAGACAGTGTGGTCCAGGGATGAAACGTCAGGGCTCTCAGTGTGTCTGTATTGCACAAGAGACCTGCCTGTAAGTGCCCTTGTTAATTCTATTATTGTTATAGTAGTTGTAGTATACAGTACGTTATACGTATGACACATTTCACAAGAGAGTAACACAATAACAGACAGAGAGACTGACAGGGTGACTGACTTTATTGCCCAAAGGGGAATATGTCTTGCATACAGTGCAAAATCTGCTGTTAAAGTACAAACAAAAACAGTATGCTACATACATAGTACATGCAATACACATTGCACTGACTTCAACTGATCGATATTATCAGTCTGTATAAAAATTAGGTCAATACATTGTAACTCAACAATAAATATTCATAATAATAATTCATAACTTTAATTATAATTAGAACAATCATAATTGAGTGGTAATACATTTGTATGGATGTGTTTTTATTTGCAGCTTATATCAAGAAGATATCTGCATCCTAAACGTAGACCTTGATGTCACTGTGTCAATGTCCCTTTGCTCCTTTGAAGCGGGACGTTGCCATGGTGACCCAGTCTTCTTTGTAAGCAAGGTTTCTTGTAATGGCACCGATGAGAACATGCTGCAATGGGCCAGGTTTAGAGCCAAGATGGCATCCAAAAGCTCTGTTAGAAATCCTTGTGGCATTGACACCTGCTATGAATGGGAGACCTGTTCTGGTAAGTATACCTTCACTTGCAGTACTATAGCTACTGAACATCTATGGGAATTTGCAAAGAATATGATCTGTTCTAGAAAATCACTTAATGTTATACTACTGTAATTACTGAATTACAATCACCCATGTTTCTTTGATAAAAAAAAATATTTTAAATGGTATTTTAATGGTCATAGGCATTTTGTATATCAAGCATATAACTAATTCAAGTCTGACCACTCTAGTGGCTTACAGTTGCAGTTAATAACCATTGTAGAAAAGCTTGCTGACTGGCCCATGTTTTTATCTGTATTTCTCCTCAGCATCCAACCAGTGTGAATGTAAATCCCTTAGAGAATGTCTTGCTGGTGGAGAGCACATGTTCTGCGTGAAGTTGATTCGCAACCAGAGGTTTATGAGCATTAACCTCTGTTCTATGGCTACTATGAAATGTCTGAAGTATGGCTTTGAGATTGTTAATGAAGGCCTTTGTGGATGAGTTATGCTGTAGCACATGTACCATTCAGACTGGTAAGTAGGTCAGTATCTTCCTCTCACCAGTACAGTAAGGAATAGTAGTCAATGAAAATATGTTTGATTTATTCAGTAACACTTTAAAGTGATGAAAGCATGAAAAAGTCCCACCCAGTGAATATGGCCAAGATTCTTACAGAATGCATTTGATTAATTATATGCATTATCAAAATATACATCATTCAATATTTTTTGTAAAAGCATATAAACAATTTGCAGTTTGAACATCTTTAACTTGTATATATACAGTATATGATTCTATTTTATTCTGCTTGGTACTTACAATATATTGTAAAACTATACATCAACATTTGAAATCAAATCATTAAAACAACCTGAGATTTAATTTACTTACACGTGTCCTCTATACCAAATATCAAAAGGAAGTGTGTTGTGAGTTGTGTTATATCAAAAAACATAATAAAAGTGTCTGTGTAAAGTCAAGGCTTCTACTGTACTAGGCTAGTTAAACTCCTAATGCTGGCAGGCCTCAATGCCAATAACCTTGACCTGCTCACCAGCACATCTCCTCGCCCCCACCTCACATTCTTTCATCGTCATAGCAATACCACCATTGTCCTGAGTGACACATAAGCGGTTGGCATCTTCAGGACATTGTGCGATGTTTCGGCATTGGCACGTATCTGTTGACTCTGAAATAAACATATAAATATATTAAATACAATTAGCATATTTTGACACAGCATACTATACTAAGTATATTACACATATATACATGCACACACAATTACGAAAAATATGTAGCGGTATATTCTATGTTTCGTTATATACTCTGTATATTATTTTCTATTATCTAAATGCTAACAGTAAGATACAAATATACTCATGCTAACCTACATGCTAATTTAAGCCCCACAATAATCTTACCGTTACATAATTCCCATTGTTTACAGTTTTGGCAGGAAGCAACTGTCTCTTGTGGCCAATCACAATCATTGTGATTGGCCAAGGTGAAGTCTCTGCCCAGACACCGTAGTGCACCTAGCTGGCACACGCCCACTAGACGAGCTGGAAATGTGCCGATTTTTGCACACAACTGCAACGATGGCCTTTGTGAAGGAGACAGATTATGACCGGTTTAATTTGATTGACCAGACAGTGCCTTAGAATAACACCATGCCTGTTGAACATTACCGTATATACTTACTGGCATTGGTATGGAATTTTGCACACGCATTTATTCTTTGCTATAATCTCCCATGGCTTACAGTTTAGATTAGTTGTGGGGGTAGACACTTTTGAGATAAGGAAGACACACATGATTAAGTACCCTACAGTGACAAAGCCTACATTAAGTATGGTTAAAGCATCATAGAGCTTTCTCTGCATCTAGCTTGCAGTAATAACAAACACAACACCAGAGCAGAAGTCAGTTTCTACTGTGCTGTATGCATGTATATTGTATGTGGGTGGTGTGGTGACTCTCAAATGCATGACTGCCTCCCAGTGGCCAGAATGACTAATATATTAATATTGTAATGTAAATACAATGAATTAGTACAAAAGAGGAAGGAGACATGAACTACTGTTTGGTTGGGTCTCTACCTTCTCGGCAGGCCACACTCTCTGGAGAGGGGTACCACTGGAGACTGGGGCTGCATATAATCTCTGATACCTCCCCCTTCAGCGAGCTTCCCCTGGGGCAGGAGAGAAGCATCTGCTCCCCAATAGCATAACCCACTTTTCTGGGGGTGCCAATGATGTTACTGTTCAGAGGAGGTGCAGGGCAGCTTGCAGCTGGATGGAGGAAAGGGAATCCTGCAATTAGACTCACTGATGGAAGGAAGGATGCACAAGCTATTGCACAAAAACGAATGTGTGCCTTCTGTATATGTCTGGGTACAGTAACCAAAACGTGGTATATTGCTGTTTTAATGTGAGCGCTTACCTCTGCAGGTAAGCACTCCCATATTCCACTGCTGGCTCTCAATGCATTCAGCTACAGCCCCTCCACTGAGGTAGTAACCATTATTGCAGGAGTAGTGGATCCTACTTCCTACAATGTAGACGTCTTTGGGGTCCTTAAAGTATAAATCGACAAGTTCAAACATTAAAAGCTGTTTAGTTTAGATAGACTAGACTATATAGATCGGTATGCTTTTATTGTGTACAGTTATTGGATGCAGAAGGTTTTCTTACTACAATAAACCCATTTTTGAGATTTGGGGGTGGACCACATGTCTTGAGTGGGGTTACAGTCAGACTGAAGCACTGAGGTTCCATCATCCTGGACACACACACACACACACACACACAGATTAATACCAGATGTCCAAAATACACATACTATCTGCTTCAATCTGAACTAAGGTTGTTAATTATATTTTGATTGGGCTGTAAAATGACTGTATGTATATCAAACTTTAATAAGATCACGCTAAGAAAGTCAGTATGAAGTTCACTTTAGCATTGAGTGTGTGTGTGTGTGTGTGTGTGTGTGTGTGTGTGTGTGTGTGTGTGTGTGTGTGCTTACTTTAAATGCTGGATATCTGGTTCCTCACAAGGCTTACGCTCCTCTGCCAACCCAGAGCAATGCAGTCCTCCGTGGCTAGGAGCAGGGTTACTGCAGCTGCGTGTCCTTGACCTCTGACCTCCAGAACAGGCAGCCCAAGAAGACCAGCAGGTCCAGCTGCCATGAATCACCCCTATATGACAAATAGATTATAAATTATTATAATTATTAAATACAATTATTATAAAATTATATATGTGATACTGGTTTTCTAAGGCACTAGCTAACCTTTCAGTGAGATGCCTGCCTATTACAGGATATGATAACGTGTATGTTTCTAACCTGGCTGCTCTCCAATGGGAGTGCCCCTCTCACAGGCCTGTCCAGAAGTCCCAGGCCTACAGATACAGGAACACTCTGTTCCCGTCAGGAGGGGCTGGCCATTGTTTTGACAGGGCCGACAGTGGCACGGGTGTTCTTCTGCCATGTACTCCTCTGTGGCTCTCTTCAGATGGAGCTTCTTCAGACCAGCACATTGTACCTCCTTCACAAGCTCATACAAAGGTCGCAGCTGTCATGGAAAATATTCATTATTCATTTGATACAACTGTATTTATTGTGGTTTATTAAATTTCCCATTTTCTAAGCCTATATATATATAGCCTCCCTCCTCCCTCAAAACAAAAACAAAAACATGGCAATATAAATAAACACAACTCAAAGTCAATGCATAGTCCACAATACATGCATATTTTGAAATCTAGCTGCTCAGTTGAGCTTTACCTTTTGATTGACGACTTCGGGGAAGTCTTTGACGGAGGATGCCCAGGAGTCATAGTTGTCTCCGTTAGCTTCTGGGTGGTCCACGTCAAGCACACTCAGGGCACCTATGAATGCTGGGTCCCCTCCGATGAGCTTAGTCTTGACTTGAACTTTGTTGGTGTTGCTGGCTGCAGACATTTTACACCATTCACATGTTCAACGTGTTCCTTTACTGCACAGACTCATTTCTTTATTTCTTCTTTATTTTATATACTTTATACATTTTATTATATAGCCTACAGTATGTAACATTTCACATTCTTCACAATAATATATTGTAGTACTTTTTGATTACCAATCTAATGAAATGTGTGTTGTGGGGTTCAACTTTACCATCTCTGTTGGACAACGATGAAGTCAGTTTCTCGCAGGTGATTGTGACCTTCTTCCTGAAGAAACGCCGCTTTACCTTTTTCCAGCACCTTTGGTACTCTGTATCTGTTGTACCTATAGACACAGACAAGAAGGAAACCACTTGAAGTGACAGCAATGACAATATCAGTATGCATAAGCAGAAAAAAGAAATAAATCCTTTTTATAAAAAAGAAACAAAGACATATCACCAAAATATTGCAAAATCAATGCTTACATTTTTTTCTTGATATAGCGTAATTTTATCACTAAGACTATATTTACGTTCATGAAAATGTAATAAAATAATAAATAATAATAATAATAATAATAATAATAATTATAATAATAATAATTATTATTATTATTATTGATGGTATAATTAATTCATATTAGCATTAGAATTGTTATTCTCATGTCTGAGGTGTCTCAACCAACAACATGTGTGGAAGCAGGACTCGAAAAGTGACGAAGAAAAGAATCACAGCCTTTGGACAGCAGCCGCCATTTTGCCAAGTCCTATCCTGTGGAGCCTTCAAGCATTATTTATGCTGTATGTTTATTACCATGCACACATCCCTCCAAACTACTCACTGCTTGATTCCATAGCCTGGCGGTCAAACTCCAGCAAGGCTTGGTACTGTCCTCCCAGACTGCCTTCTGACATGTAATGTGTCCCATAGGTCCGCAGGAGCTGGCTGTAGGCTGAATAGTCGTAGGTGAGGGAAAGGGAAGACAGGGCCTTCCAGAATCCCTCTGCCAAGGGAAGGTACTGTGGAGCAGAGTTCTGGAACTGGGCCAGCTCCACGTTGTTTTTCAGGATCAGAAGCCTGTGGGCCTGAACGCAACAGAGGGATAGATAGTTATAGATGGAAGGATGGAGGGCTAGATGGCCATGGAGAAGTGTATCTTTAACCCTCATGCTGTCATCCGGGTCAAACTGACCCAACGCATTACCTTCTGGTGCCAGCAGAAGGAACCAATTCTGATTCTACAGCTTACACAGACATATGATGTCTTTGTAAGCCATCAAAACATATAAGCAGGTGGTGCCACCTGCTGGCGGAATGTGGTTGTGCATTTGAAACAGGAGGGTTAAGGTCAATATATTCAGAGTGGAAGTTGCGTCACCTTGTTGTTTTTCAGCTCTGTGTGAAAAGTGCGTCGGTCGTGTACAAACAATGCATTGGTTTGGAGGTGCTGCATGTATGACCAGGAACTTTCATAGGATTCATCTGTCTCCTCATTGTCTACAGTTACCTGTTGTGTAAATCACATTCTGTAAACAAAGTTCATCTCTCCACTATTAGAACAATGACATTGTACCACATTATATCCTAAACAATGATGTCAAGAATATAGTATTGCCATTTCTGATAATGTAATGGTTTTTATTAGAGATTAAGGCCTAATAATGTTTTGTGCAACCAGGTGTATTACCTATTTGCACCAAAATTATCTTGGTGAAAAGCTATTCTCAACTGTTCCACCTATATAGCAAATTATCTTTCCATCAACCTTTACCTCAAAGTTGTATCTGAGGACACTCTGTGGGAGCCTGTAATAGACCTTGTGATCTCCACTGAACACCTTCCTACATTGGCCTCCAAAGCTTAGGGTGTTAATAACCCCACCTCTGAGCTTCCCTGTTAACACATCATACCTAAAACACACACAACCCTGTATGCCATCAGAGTGCACAGACACAGTTAGGCACAGACACAGGCACATGAGTTATACAATATAATTTGGTTTAGGAGGAAGGGCGTGATAGTGTCAATACCCTAGCGGTGGGTATATACACTGCATAGGACACCGTTTCACATTTAAACAAAACACATGCCCGTCCCCAGGATAAAAAGTGGAAGGACCGTTGGGAAGGCACCACAGAAAGAGGAATACAACTCTTCCAACATGGTTAAGAAATTGAACAATTTATGTTGCCTCTTAGACCGTTCTGCATGAGCAATGTGTAATTTGTTCCACTACCATATGCAGTACAGTAGCGAGCTATCCTGCCTGTAGCGTGTGTGGTGTTATGTACTATGTACTACTATTTACTTACCCTCTGCCTGTGAAGTCAGAGTTGGGCGGCGTTTGGTCCATGTCACAGACAGTGTGGCTATTCTCCAGCTCACAACCCCTCTCATCTAGGCCATCTTCACAGTCCTGGTCTCCGTTACACACCAGAGACCTGCTGATACACTGACCTGCAGATTGGTCCACATAACTCTTTATTATGACCGATTTCAAAGCTGTCCTTGGCAAATTGCATCAGACTACATCCTCTATTATGAGCTCACTAAATCTAAACATTTCATATATTCAACATCGTAAACATATTGCATTGCACTCTTATTTAGGGGCAGATTAGGCTACTGTAGTGGGTAGGTGAACATCCTTCAGCAAAATGCCTATCTTCTCCTAACCAGGTCCAACATAACAATATTTATTCTGTAATACTGTATATTACAGTGTATACATTATTTGTTATATTTTGATTATGTGAATATATTAATTAATTATTGCCAGAAATTCCCAAACGTCACTCCTGTTGAGCTTCCAGTGTATAGCTGGACCTTTTGTATGTGGCTAGTTTGTCAAGTTAACCTTGTTGGCTCCAAGCCTGTGTTTAACCGTCCTGTATCCTCTTTGCCTCTTTGCCCTGTGTATTTTCTGTGTCTTTTTTCTCCTGCCAGAATTATAATGACTGTTGTTTGTACAGTACATCACCTGACCCATGGCTGTTCTGACCTGTCTTTTGCCTGCCATACCTTGATTAAACACATTTGAGTTATGTGCATGTGTTGTTAGCCTCTGTATCCACTTCCCTTTTACAGATGCAGGCTGGTGTTCATTTAAAGTACTTTATTGTCAGTGGACTGAATAAATGTATTTCATGTTGCTTCAAACTATAATTCTAGGTTATCCTGAAATGGTTAACCTTCTCATGACACTGTATGTACTGGACAACGTTCCCTCACCTGAGGTGCAACGAAATCGTCCTCCACAGCCATCATCCAGGGGGCATTGTTTCAGTGGCACACACGGCTGTGTTTGAGAGGCCTCTCCTGAACAGGGTAGGCCTCCATATTGGGCATACACCCCCACATGGCGGGTGCGTACCTGATGAGAACAAGACAAAGTTCACTCAGTTGCAGACATAGCAGAGACTGGAGTTAAGTACTGTATTAGCGTCTAACAGGGCACTCTGCTACACTACCATTGTTCTGGAGCAGGCGTCACATTCAGACCACGCTCCATAAGGAGCCCAGCTACAGCTCACAGGCTGCTGACAGCTGAAAAGAAATGGCATTGAGTTGAAAATTCACCGCATCCTGTGGCATCCTAATGCTGTTGAATGGTTGATGGTATACTTTCATCAGTGAACCTAGATTCTCAGTACAGATGCAATAAAAAAGCCTTAAAGCTGTATGTTCTAATATACTGGTATATAATAAATGTGTGTATTGTTACAGTATGCTACTGATAATGTGTGTTCAAGTTATTGATTATGTTTACTTACAAGACTGGACGAATAAAAACGAGTACTAGTGACAGAGCTACTGCCAGACCCATCTAGAATCAACACCAGGGACAGGAAAACCGTAACATAACAAAAGAGTAACCCATACATATATGTGATAATGAAACATCAAATTACGATTTGGTGGAAAGGTGATATATAAACATCAATGCTTATTACAACTAAGTATTATATAGCTACATTTATAAAAGCAACTTATCAATGAATACAATACACATCTGAGTCACCATTAAGCAACGCCAATAGCAGTTGTTTATAACAAAGCAGCTGTAAATACAATTTAATAGCTAAGTGAATTGCTGTTGTAAGAGTAATTTACCTTGATAATGTCCATGTTAGTGACACTCCTGGACATCTACTTCTATATCGTAACATTCGGTGTCATATAACTGTTACAGAGTGGTTGCTTAACACGACCCAGGGTTCAGGAATTTACGCGTTGTGGACACATTTGATGTCACTCTTTTTCCACCACATGAAATCATTAAAATTGTTCTTGGCGTACATTAATGTGAGTGTATTCCCAGTTGAACATTTGAACTGCTGAGTGTTGTGTAATGTGTTTTGAAATCCAACTCTGGCACGGTAGCTATAAGGATTTATTAGGAGAGTGTGGAACAATTGTGCATTGTGCAACATGTGATTTTTTTTTAAAGCGGGTCATTCACGTGCGAGTCAGCACTTTTTCAACACAGGCAACATCAGTCCTTAACTGAATTAAATCAAGTGTGTATACATTGTGCAAACTCTCTCTCTCTCTCTCTCTCTCTCTCTATTTCTCTCTCTCTCACCCTCCCTCTCCCTCTCTCTCTCTCTCTCTCTCTCTCTCTCTCTCTCTCTCTCTC
>JAODUG010064800.1:0-14083 GCA_027564795.1 Aphredoderus sayanus
CTCACCCACATTCACGCACACATCCACAAATGGCCAGAGAACTCATTACACCCTGCACATGAAGTTAAACATGGATCTAATGGGGATGAGATCACGTTCAGAGGCAGTAGTGTTAGTCAGGCTCTGTGCGCTGCTTATCAAGCCTACAAAGAGCTTATGTAAATGGATAAGCTGCCATTTCAACCAGCCCTTTTATCAACAGAGTCTCAGCACATTGACGCCAGGAACAGGCAAGCTGTTCCCCTGTGAATATTTGTGTGTGTGTGTAGGTGGGTGTGGGTGTGTGGGTGCTGACTGGCCAAAATCTGCCTAGTAACAAAAGATACACTCTTCCAGATTTCCCTATACGTTTTCCCCACACTCATGAATGCGCATGTTCTCTCTCTCTCTCTCTCTCTCTCTCTCTCTCTCTCTCTCTCTCTCACACACACACACACACACACACACACACACAAAGAAACACAAATGTGTCATGATGCGTGGCTCTTATGGTCTGCCATTGAAGATAATGTCCCACACTCACACACACTACAGTCAAACCATAGCAAAGCGAAGGAAAAGTAGGCAATACTTGACACCTCCTACTTTCTCCAAGGCAACCCCCTCCTTTTACTGAAACCATGAACCTTCACACACACACACACACACACACACACACACACACACACACACATGCAAATCACTTCACTTTGTACTTTTGCTTCAGTTCATTTCAATGGACTCCAAGGTCCGCTAAATAGGCTACTGTACTTGCATCAAAGGTCCACATTTCACAAAATATATAAAAAAAAACACAATATGTGTGTCTCAACCTATCGTGAAATTATTTGATTACATTTTCACTTTTATCCTAGTAAGATGTACATGTACTATGCACACACTAACCTTTTACACTGTATGCAAATTGTATGCAAAGGAATGTATTCAAGCAGGGCTTGTCTACGGTGGCCGACAGGTGTAAATGAAATATAAATTAAGAAAACAACTTCAAAGAAAGAAAACACAAAAATATTACAAAAAACTCTACATCAATAATGAAACACATGCAGCATTTAGGAAACGCGCTGCACGAAGCATAAATACAACAACATTTCAATAACACCACCAAGTCAATTAAACGCGAACCACATTTCAAAAACACTACCAAATCTCATACTCTCTGCAAGAAGACAAAACACTACAACACATTCAACACTGTCAAAACACATTCCAATTACAATCGCGCTGCAAATGTGACAACACATTCCAAATATATATAACGGGTGTTAGTAAAATGTATAAAAAAAATAAAATAAAATAAACTTCTCATCTGAAAGGACTACGTCTGTTCCAACCTGGACACGAATCCAGGTCCAACTGCACCATTACTATGACATACATTTTACATGTATACATGTATACTAATATATCTAAGTGTATATCACGTATACATTACATGTATACATTGTATACATTACATACAGAGTCCCTCTGTCAGTAGCCTATTTACACTACCTAAAAATAACTGAAAATGTTTTACTATTTAAATAATGTATTTAAGCAGTGGTTTTAAACATTATGGAACAAACTCTTCTGCTAGTCAGTGGGCGTCTGCACCAGATCAATTTTAACAATTAGGAAATGGAAATAAGCCACATTAAAGTTTTTATTTAAATGTATTTATACATTTTGTTACTAACACCCTTCATATTTGGAATGTGTTGTCACATTTGCAGCGCGATCGTGTAATTGAAATGTGTTTTGACAATGTTAAATGTGTTTGTGTAAATGTTGTAGTGTTTTGTCTTCTTGCAGAGTATATCAGATTTGGTGGCGTTTGTGAAATCTTGTTGTGTCAGAATTGATGTAGAGGTTTTCGTAATTTGTTAAAGTTTTCTGTCTTTGAAGTTGTTCTCCTAATTTATAATTAATTTTCACCTCTCGGCCACCGTACTTGTCTAACCCTAGCAGAAAGCAAGAGAAATCAACATTACTTAGAGTGGGACAAAACTGTGTTGAATTAAAGCATTAGAAATGAGTGGATTCATTACGCTGTTTTTCCCCCACACAAAGCTAAATAGTCGTTGTATATCCTCATTGAAGTATAAGTTTCAATACAAACTTGGCAATAAAACAACTCAGGAATTATATGCCTACCATTTTATGTTTATGATATTATAAAACATGCTCAGTGAGTCAGCTTGAACTGAAACTGTAACGTGCCAGAAATAATTCTGCCTTACTCACTTAACACATACCTAGGGTTGGGTAGTGTGTTTGTTTCTCTTAATGTCAATGACAGGTGATATCACAGTGTGTGTGCGTGTGTGTATGTGTGTATGGGTGTGTGTCTGTGTGTATACATATGTACAGATCAACGCAGGTGGTATTATAGGAACAGCTTGTCTTTCCTGTATTTTTGGCTTATGATTGCACAACTTTCCATGAATCCATTAATGAATGACAGCAGGGTCTTCTGAAAACAACCATGCAAAAAGAATTATACAGATTGAGTTTCTCTCTCTATCTCTGTCTCTCTCACACTCTCTCTCTCTCTCTTGCCCTCGCTCCCTCTTACACACACCGTGTACACTGTTTGTTTTCTCAACATCTGCAGTGCCTAGGGATGTGTGATGCTATATTGACAAGTTGGGGAATATGCTGGAACTTGTTAGTCCAACAAGGCAATCAAACATTGCTCATGTGGCCTTAGTACAAAAACACAGAATGATGTATGAACTGTGTTGATGATACAACAGAGGTTGGCATTGTTTTTCTTTTCATATTCTTTTCATAACATATTGAATTATTAATTTATTGATATATATATATATGTATCCAAGACTTGAGTTTTCAATAAGGAGTGAACAGAGATATGAAAAGAAAATAAACTAAAACATCTAGATGCTACCCATCACCTTCTAGAATATCTAAAAGGCGATGGCTCTTATCACCACCCTGGCCTGCATGGTAACATGTTTACTCTCCTAACTGGGTGTTGGTGGTGGTGTTGTTGGTGGTGTTCGTGTGTGTGTGTGGTGGGGGGGTGGGGGGGGGTGGTCTTTGGTGTTTTTCAAAACAGTCCAATAACTTCTCAAGCAGTCAGGTGGTTTAGTGGACCTGCGCTGTTTCTTACACCAAAGTAAAGTCAAGTAAAAAAACAACACAACACGCCGTTGGTGTGGGAATGGAACCGTTAAAGTCATTCGAATATACTATCCAAATCTTCATGACAATAACATGTTATGTGAGAAGGCTATGTGGCAAAGAATTTTCACCCAATCAATCATTCGTTCCTGAATCAGTTATGCCAGCGTTGCTGACGACTCGTTTAGGTCGATTACTCAATAAAAGATTCGTGTCCTTGTGTTAGAATGACGAATAGACGTGTAATAATCAAGACAGGCCTGCACTATGCGCCAGCCTAGCCCCCTCACTGTACTGTACATTGCAGGACGGTCGCTCCGGGGCACCGCTGCAGCCAATCGGTACAAGGCCTTGTGTTCGTGACGTCAACCGCCACTCCTCTTACTAAAGAAGGAAACAAACATCAAGCCACAGGAAGAGGGGGAGAGAGAGACAGGGGCATCAGAATCTCAGCAGTCTATCGCGATCTCAAACGGAGGACACACCAGGAGAAAGGACATTATTGGGCCCACATTCGTCACTGATCACCGCTGAAAAACAACCCCTTCTAGTTGAAAATCTCGTCGTTTTACAGGTGGGTTTTTGGAATAATGGATTCAATTTTAAGCAAAATAAGTAAATGGAAGTACTGGGATCAGATCAAAAGACGAACAAAGACATGAAGATTTGTTGATTAAACGGTAGGTAGGAAGGGTCTTTAATGGTCTTTTATGTTGGCCTATATCTATTGTATTTGTAGTTCGTGGTAAACAAGTATTCGCTTGCTGAAGTTGTCTCCACCTCCCCAGCTCACAAGCCTACGAACGTGCCTCGTCTGGTTGGAAAAACAAGGGAGGGAGCCAGCTAGTGGCTGCTATCTATTTTACTGCCCAAAGCTGGGGGATGGGGAACCAGAGCTAGCTAATTCCTGTCTAGGAGAAGAATTCATTAGATGAATGGCTAGACAGCCCAGTCAGACAGAAAAAGAAATCTGTTTAAAAGAAAGGAAAAATGTAACTGAGGTCTGATGCCTACTGTCCAATCATGTATGATTGGTTTAGCTTCTAATGAAAATGTTTTGTGGTTATTGTGAGAAGCAAATGCATGTTATAATCTTCGAGGATACACAGTATATTGGAGGTTGATTTTATTTACATTCGTTGATGAAAGCCAACAGTTTTCATCACCCCGTTTCCCCCCATTTCAAACGGGAGCTATCAAACGACGTCTAAACAGGAAGCAGATAGAATACAGACAAAGAAAGAAACAAAGGGAGCAAAGGCCGGAGTCTATACCGTTACATATATTTTCTTTAACAGTGGTCCAACACAGTTTTCCCAATATCACAGTTAAACTATTTTTAACATTGTATCGTTTTTCGGTTTTAATCAAGTGGACATCTACTTAAAACATTGTTGCAACTGGCTATTGTGTTGTCTCTTAGTGTGACTCAGTAGTTTTTAGCCCTGGCCTGAAACATGAGCCAAGCTTGCTGCTGGTACAAGAACAATGTCTACCTCGAAGCCTTGCTATTTTCAGCAGTGAAATTTTTGCAACGCCTAACATTGCATGTCGTCGAGACTAGGTTAGTGATGGTTAAATCATAATATACTACGTGCAAGTAGGTAAGTCCGTGGCCTATCAAAATTATCAGAATAAAAAGAACGCAAAGTCACAGCTGGCTTCTCAGTGACATGTCACGCCGGTTGTTCTGCCCCCTATTGGAAATCCCCTAACTTACCCTGTCCTTTTACTTAGAGTAATGAGCACAGTGGTGTGCAAAATCGTTTATTTTGACTGCTGTTTATCATCGAAGTAGAAGTAAAAGTAAAACTATCTGCACATAAAGGCCCAAGAGCACGTGCTGTTTGATTGACAGATGGCCCCTAACATAAGTTTGTGACAGCTGACCTCCATTGTTCCATTGTGTCATGGAGGCATCTCTTGGTTGATCTAGTTATATAGGATTTAATCACTCAGTGTTCCTCTGCAAATCATTTTCAGTTTGCATGAGGACACAGTGTGTTAGGTTTACACTATTTTCAGAAGTAGCCTTCTCAGAAAACAATTTACTATGGGGCCTTGATAGATATATATATCTTTTTTTTTTTTTTTTTTGCTGCAGCGTAACATTTACTGGCCTCTGTCACCATTTTGGGGTGTTGCATATCAGTCAGCAATCAGCTGGCAGACACATGATTCAGTGGCCAAGAAGGCTTTGTGGGGTTTTCCAAGGAAACCCTTTGTTGACAAGCCTGTTGGAGTTTTCAAGATATAATAGAACTTGTTTGTCAATTGGTGAGGTCAGGACACTTCAAGTAAACTGACAGGACATCCAGAGTAAACTGCCAACCTCTCCTGGAACATTAATCCTGCCTGGTTTTACTGCCCTGTTTGCTTTTGTGACAAGAATATAAACTAACCTCACAGAGAAGGCAGGCAACTCTCTTGGTAATGAGAAGTGAAATGTTATGCTCTTCATTTAACCACTATAGTTGTGCTGCTTTATTTAATATGTGTTGCCAGATAAAACAATGTCCATTGTTTGCTTTTTGAATTAGTGTTTGTAAAGATGGTCTCTGAACTGAAGGATAACATGTATCCAATTTAGGTCATATGTGTGTTCATTCAATGTGGTGTTTTTGTACCATTGCCTTAGAGGCACCATCTCCCATTACACAACTTCCTGTTCCTGCTGTATTACATTGCAGCAGAGCAGGCCTTAAATGTCACAGAAGCATTTTCTGAACTTGCTAAACGATACTGCATTCTCTTGTTGTGGTGTTGAGCATTGACTTTTGTTTGTTTGAATTGCCAGTAGTCTGTATGGTAATTGCCTTAGTCTGTATGGTATTAAACGGAGCCAGTAGAACACGATTTCCAACTCTTTTGCTTTCTTATTTGTTATACCAGTATGTGGGGTGGGGGGGGGACCTGTTGTTAGTTTTGGATGTGATACAATGGTATCGGTTAAGACAGATAAGCAAAGTGTTTACTCGCATTTTATGTGTCAGGTGGTAGTAAACCACTAACTGGTATTTCTGTTACGAGTCATTCATGACGCAGTATGTTTCACAAAGCCTTGAGGCTGATGACGTATAAGCTAAAAGTTATTTCTGTGTCTTGCTCTCCATCACACTGGCTGGATTTCCAGTTATTACAAAGGAACGGAAATCGAATGAACAGAGCAATTGACAAAAATGAAAATGCAAGGCTGGATGTCAGACATTAGAGTCAAGCCAATGAGTCTCTGAGGGGGGAGGAAAACAAGTTATTACAATAGTGAACAACATTGTGGAACAGAACATGGCCTAGCTTCTGCCAAGGTACCGAAATGGGACAAGTGTTGTTTGTTTCCCTGGGGTCCTGTGGAGAAGTGTCCTCATTCTTTGCTGTGTTCAGACTAACAAACAGGCTAAAGCCTACAGTTCCCTGGCATTTTCACATCACTACAGGTATCACTACTGGGTTCCTTGTGATGTAATACACATGGTTCCTGCAGTGTAAAGTGATTTCTTTCTGATATAGGGTGAATATTTGAGCCTTTAACTGGCTAACTCAAATGTACATATTGTGTGAGGTAATGAAATGTGAACACAAATAATAATCCATCTGTCTCTTGTTAGCAATGGCCCAGGAGACAAACCAGAGCCCGGTTCCCATGCTTTGTGCCATGGGTTGTGGTTTCTATGGCAACCCTAGGACCAATGGCATGTGCTCCGTCTGCTATAAGGAACACTTGACAAGGCAGCAAAGTAGCGACCGCATGAGCCCTCTCAGCCCTATGGGTAAGGACAAACCCATCATACACACATTTGAAATCCTTAGTTTTGCTTTTACAGCCCAAAGGGAATCCTATTTAGACTATATAGCATACCTGCAAAATATATTAGATCGCGCTTGGAGAAAACAAATCGGAACACTTTAAAGCAGAATTAAAATAAATCTACCAGAACAATTAGCAGTGATAATGGTGATATAATCATGAAATACCATTGATTCATTATAATGAAATAATCTTTATTTTTTATTTTTTATTTAACCATGCAAATTCGTTAATGGTCGTATTTGCAACCACATCCTGGCAGGAGGAGTTAGGGGGGGTTAGGAGGACACAAAAAATAAACAAACATGGACAAACAGCTGACTGAGACATACCTGAACAGCAAAACGACACGCAGGGCCAGCAAGTTTCACAATACAAGAATTATTACAAAGCAGAAATAAAACTTTACACAGAGAAACGGCAGCCAAAACAACATGCCTTTTTTTAAATAATAAATCCTATCTAGTTGATTCGGTGTATTTTCCCAGCTCTCTTTTTTTTGCTCTTCCTCTTTGTTTTTCCACTCCCTGTAATGAAAGACAGCTGTTTTATTGTAGACAGCACGCAAGGCTGGGGGTTGCTCACTCCCTTTTTAGGTTATGGCTTAACAGTTATACACAATCCTACACACAGTCCACTAATTTTATTTATTTCTGCATTTATTTAGTAAGTTATTGATTGCATTTATCATGAAAACACTTTATTGATTATTGTATTTATTATTTAAAATATGGCGCAATGGTTAATATGAAACAATATACAATGTATTAATCTATAACTCTAGTTTGTGGTGATGATGACGTATTTCTGATCTTTTATAAATCTAATTGCTTGGGCTCTCCTCTCACAAAGGCTCCGCTGGTAATCCTACCTCAGAGGCCTCGGCCATCCAGAGACTAGAAGCCAGTCTAGCAAAGGTTGACGCCTCCCCTGTGTCTACTCCAGACATGTCTAGGTCAGTTGTGTGTGTGTGTGGGCATGTGTTGTGAACGCCTAACTTGTTCATTGGACTGCAGTAGATTGGAAGGGAATTCCGTTATCTCCAACTCATCTGTTCATTTTCCCTCCAACATTTGTAGAACTATTCAAGGATCTCTTCCTGTGACTCAACAAATGACAGAAATGAGCATCTCCAGAGAGGATAAACCAGAAACCATAGAACCTGGTAAACCTCACACACAAAAATTGCATTTTTGGAATATTTACAAGTAGCCAGATTAAAAACGGTCTGGAATTTAACACTTGCCCAG
Organism: Aphredoderus sayanus; assembly: GCA_027564795.1. NCBI lineage: Eukaryota > Metazoa > Chordata > Actinopteri > Percopsiformes > Aphredoderidae > Aphredoderus > Aphredoderus sayanus. Next base: position 8,182 of record JAODUG010064800.1, read on the forward strand.
AGAATAAACACACAGGTGAAGTCGTAACAATATTGCTTTGTGCTAGCCTCTATAAGCTGTAGCTTATTTTTGAAGCACCACTGCATACCTTGGACCCATTTGCTAGTTTTACTTGCAGCCCTTAAGACCAAGGGGTAGACTAAAAATAAACCTGTTTAAAAATACCTCTACAGGAGGACATTATTAGATTTGATCCTGGATGCCAAGGTTTCTCAGGGCACACTCTGTACAAAGTGATATCTGCAACAACCCATCTAGAGGTTATACGAGAAACTCTTCAAAAGCGTATTATAATTGTATGTGTGTGTTCAATATGACCTGAAATATAAATTCAACCTTTTGTAGAAGCAACACATTTCAACATGACTAACTTGTTTTACTTTCTAAAAATAGTTTTACTTAACCCTTGTAATATACATAGAAATCTTGTATTTGATTTGTGTGTTTTTCAATTGGCATTGCTGTGTTTGTTTGTTTGTTTATTTGTTTATTTATTTATTTATTTATTTATTTATTTATTTATTAATTAATTAATTTGTTATGTATTTATGTTTTTTTTTTTGTGCCTTTTAACCTTGCCGTGCCAGCAGTGCACATCATATGTGTTTGTAATCTGTAGAATTAGGTTTAGCGCCTTCTATCTGCCGCAAAGAGCTAGTGATTTGGGTCATTTTGACCCAGAGGACATCACAAGGGTTAAAATGATTAATGTTTTGCTGTCCTCTGTCACATGCAGTTGTAAGCCAGCCTACCGCTTCTAGTGCCAGCCCTATACCTTCTTCTAGCAGTGATGAGAGCAAGGGGGACAACCCTAAACCCAAGAAGAACAGGTGCTTCATGTGCCGCAAGAGGGTGGGCCTTACAGGTGAGCAGGGCAGCCATATGTCAATCTTGTCAATGGCTTGATTATGCTGCAGGAAGGAAGGCTTTGTTTTTCCACCTGTTACTGCTGGTTGGTCACCTTTCGAATTTTTACTCTTCCAGGGTTTGACTGTCGCTGTGGCAACCTGTTCTGTGGTCTCCACCGGTACTCTGACAAGCACAACTGTCCCTACGACTACAAGGCTGAGGCTGCTGCCAAGATCCGTAAGGAGAACCCTGTGGTGGTGGCTGACAAGATCCAGAGAATATAGAGCCACTTGATGATGGAAATGGAGGCAACAGCGATAACAAAACCTTTTGACAAAGACTGGAGTACGAGTGTGAACCTTGAATTGAACACTGGCATGAGTGGTTATGGGAGGATACAAAGGACCCAAAATCTGAAACGACCTCGAGAATATGTGGGGGGAAAAAAAGAAGAAATAAGAAAAGATCCTGTGGGAGAGGGAGATGCATGAATGATCACTTTCCTCCTCTTTTGATTCATTAGTTTATTCAACTTTTTTGGTGTGTCTTTGCCGCTGTTATGTTCATTTTAAAATGATATATATTGTCTTATTAAGAGCAGCCCGGGATAACTGTCCAGGATATGCTGTGCTCCTCTCTCACCTAAACCAGGCGCCATTTTGTGCCAAACTGCAGGCAGCCATTTTACTTCAACGGTGGTCACCAATCAGGCATTTTTTGGGTCCGTTCCATGCATTGTCATTACACATCAACAGCCACGTCCCTCATTCAGTAGACTAGTTGTTTTGCGTTCAGTTAGTATTGGAGTCAGTCGACAGTTGAATAACTTTATAACTGTGCCCCACGGTGCACAAGGGGCTTTGTTGAGTTTTCGCTGTCTTTCCTAGCTTTACCTACCTCACAGCTGCTGCATTAAGCTTTGTTGTCTTCCTTTCTCTTCATTGACTTGTTACACCTAGAAGGATGAAGAGTCGTTCATAATATGACACACATATAAGTGGTAGGCCTCAGTGACTTCCTGAAAAGCATGTTTGCTTTGACTCTTCATTTTAATTGTGATGAGGTTTCTGTTGGAAGGTATGGAACGGGATTTAAAAATGTAACGATTTTCCCTAAATCAGATCACTGCTAAATGGATATGATGGGTGAGGGAGGTCCCCAAACAGGTCTGAGCTCAGATTGTAGTTCCACCAGCTCAGGTACATGGCTTGCTGATCCTGGTGCAGTTTCTAGGGCAAGGCCTGGGAGAAGGGGTGCCAAATTGGCCCAGCAGGCCCATTGTGTAGATTGGCAGTATATTAAGTAAGTCATGAATGGGATAAATGCATGGAGAACTCTTCACCTAGTGTGTTTTATTTGTCTGATTTGACATCCCTCAAGTTTTTTTTATTTTTAATTTTTGTTCCTTGTCCATTGGTATAGTACTGATGTTAGCACATGTATTCAGTGCATTATGTGAGCCACATTTTTGTATGCGTTAACTAAACACAGGTGTGTATGTCTGGGTGGGTGTGTTGTCCCCCAACCCGTTTGTGGAGCAACACGGTTTAACAGCACATGTTTACAGAACTACAGGCGCATGCCAGAGCTCAATTAATAAAAATAATACCGGTAGTTATCACTATTAGACGTAACTTCCATACTCCTCTCCCTAACAGCTGTTGGTTTGTGTTGGCTATAGAACATTGTGTGTGTGTGTGTGTGTACATACTTTTGAGTGAGCAGTGTTGTCATGGCCACCTGACCCATTGAAATGTGTATGTCTGTGACTTGTATTAATCCTGTTCTTCTCCCATGTAAGGATGTGAGGTTTTTAATTTTAAAAACGATGTATCCGTTTGCATTTTTCGCTTTTTTTTTCTTCTTTTTTTTTCTTAGTTATATGCAAATTTGTACAAAAAGAAACGAAAAAACAACAAACTGTGTTGATATTTATGTATTACATATAATCTTGCTATCCAGCATTACAACAGAATTGTATCATGTAAATAAAACTATGTACAGAGAGACATTACATTGTTGAATACTCTGAAATTGTATTTTTTGGCTAGGTCTGTATGCTTTGCCAGCATTGCTGGAATAGTTAATATAATTATTTATAGCTGTGTGTGTACAGTATATATTGTGCATTGTATCTGGTGTTTGACTTTTGTCTAAATTTCCTTAACCCTTTTGATGTCCTTCGGGTCAAAATTACCTAAATCACTAGCTCTCTGATAGAAGGTGCTAAACCTAATTCTACAGTTTACTGAAACCTGGCACAACAAGTTTGAAATCTGAAAACAACAGGAGGGTTAAAAGGCACGAGAAAACACAAATACATAAAGAAATAATTAATGAAGAAATAAATACACACTGCAATGTCAATAACAAAAAACCACAGAAAATCATACACAATTAGATGGCACCCTCTGGTGGCCAAATACAATATTTTTAACGAGGGTTAAGACAAATGTGTCCCAAGACCCATACTTGTCAATAACGTACCATTATCCTTTAAACCACCTCAATTCCTGGCTTCTTTACTCCTGCACTTTAGCAGTGTGCAGGCAGCATAATACACAAACCTTGTCTGGGTCACGCAAGAATTATTACATTTGGAAGAGAATGTTCCCTACCCCTTTGCCTGTTTTTGAGGCCAAGGTGAGATGTGCCATTGCTTCAGAACTCTGGGGTTTTGCTTTTTCCACACTGGGTTCTGAGGACAGTGTTGACAGATGGTGTCACCCCAACAGCTGCTCAGACAGCTGAGGTGTGTGTGTTTGCATGAAGCTATACAGACGCTTCCAGACGGCTAGCCTAAATGCAGCATTTGTCCTGTAGCTGTTAGCCTCAACCCATTGCTGACTCTTCATGCCCAACTGACACTACAGGAGACTGGAGAATAGTGTACTTCCACTAAGCATTGTGTGAATATATCATCTACAACTGCAGAGTTGGTTCATTCGTCACCATCTCACTCTCTCACACTCGTGTTTTTCTTCTGATGTAGGCAGTTTGTTTAGCTCTGTATTTAGTCTATGTCTTAGCACATGTGAGTGTGTGATGTGCAACGCTGTCTATGTATGGCACCGGGGTAGCTGTTAACCCTTGTGATGTCCTCTGGGTCAAAATGACCTAAATCACTAGCTCTTTGTGGCAGATAGAAGGCCCTAAACCTAATTCTACATATTACACACACATATGATGTGCACTGCTGGCACAGCAAGGTGTGTGTTTGAAAACCCAGGACAACAGGAGGGTTAAAAGGCACAAAAAACAACATAAATACATAACAAATTAATTAATTAATAAATATATACACACAGCAATGCCGATTGAAAAACACACAAATCATACACAATCAGATGGCGCCGCCGTGTGGCCAAATACGACATTTTTGAGTACATTACGAGGATTAATGACATGCTGCAACCAAATGTATGTCAGTGGAGGCTGGCATTGCGACCACCGATGGAAAATTGAGCCTAAACATGATCACGCACATGCCTGTTAACTGGAACTTATAGTGTGGCACTCATTGTTTATTTGTGACCCTGTATATAAACGCAGACACACAGTCTAATACTATCACTACCTAATACTTTAGGTAGTTAGGAAACAAAAGAACCTCATTACTTTGGTGAGCCCAACACCAATTACATTGTTTTCTTGCTCATAATGATTTAGAGCATCCTCATGAGAAATGGCTTGTGGTTACTTTTAAGGCCATTTTAGGCGACCTGCCTCATCTCAAAGGCCGAGGCTTTTGAGGGGAGAAGGCTGGGGGTATTGAAGACAATGGGAATTGCTGTGGTAACAGAACAAACCCGCCGCAGTGTGCAGACTGGTGCCTGGTCGGATTAACAGGTGGTGTCCAAGTGTGTGTGTTTGACCCGTTTCAATAAAAGACAGACAGACACAGTAGGGAGGGAGGAAGAGAAAGAGAGAGCGACCAGGAGGAGTAGTTAAGTTTAGGGAGGGGTGACCTGGAGAGGCGTCACTAAGCTTTTCCCAGAGCGTAACCAGATTAGACCAGTCTGAGCCTTGATAATGACGCCTCACAGCAACTTGAACATGCCAACTAACTCCCTCACACACTCAAACACAGTTGCAGTCTGTCTGACACACGGGACTACATTTACACAAGCGTAGCAGGGAGATCCACAGCGATGTTGACTTCCTGTTGAGGAATTTGATGTGCTGTTGTTAGGTGATCCGTCTGTGGTTATCAAAGGGCACGGTTAAGTTTAGATGTGCCTTTATCAGGTGGGTAGGAATTGTCAAGAGGAACATGTTACACTGCTGATTGATTAAACAAATGGCAATGTAATCTTGAACTGAATGGAAGAGAGACAAACAACATGAAGGAGACGAAGAAGGGAAAGCACGGGGAAAACAGCTGAATTTGATACAAGTAAATCACAGGAGGCACCTAAAATAAAAAGACTATGAATAAAATAACGCTAGACCACACCTACATTATTGAACAAAGGTGCTTTATGTATGCAGCTGATAGATCCAGAGCCAGACACTGATACCAGTCAAGGGATGCTAATCATAACCTGCTTTTTGCCTATAAATCTGTGCTCGGTGTCACTAATGACTAAAACAGGATCCCCGACACATATATAATCTCATGTGTCGTGGTACTGTTGTCTAATACAAAGCAATGAATCTTCTTTCAAATATGCAACAGTAATTATGATAGATGAAATCCATTCTGTTGCTCAATTGTTTTTAGAAACAAATGATGAAATGATCAGATGATTACATTTCAAAATAGTTAGTTATAAAAACAACCATAAGGCCTAACATATAATTTACAACACAATATATTACAGCAATTTGATCGACAATAATGTTAACAAATGGTAATCCATAATTATTTTAAAATAATGGATAGGAGCAGATAAACACCTGAGTGAAACAAGTTGTGCGTTTGAAACCCGAGGACAACAGGGGGGTTTAAAAGGCACGAAAGAAAATACATAAAGAAATAATTAAATAAATAAATAACTAAATACACACAGCACAGACAATAAAGAGATCTACACAATTATATGGAGCCATC